>WURT03663204.1:0-60399 GCA_009936505.3 Holothuria glaberrima | reverse complement strand
GCTTGTTTTCCCTTTCTCCATTGCTTATGCGGAGCATCACGCACAACGGCAGAAGGTTCCATTTTTAAAGTCTTTGGCATGACTCGGCCTGGGAATCGAACCCGGGCCTCCCGCGTGAGAGGCGGATGCTCTACCACTAGACCAAACACGCGGTCATAGAAAGCTAGATAGGAAAAATATCATGGGTCAGTATAGGGTACAGATAACACCGAAAGATAAACTGCCCAATTATTGTTTAATATGTTTCCTAATAAACTGATAAAATTTCAACAACTGTTAGGAAGTAAGTTTACCCAACGCTCTTGGGAAAGAAACGCCTGGTAGTTATTTACCAAAAATTTACCAACAAATGGTCAGAGTTATAACCAATAATTGGGACAATTGTGTGCCCAACGTGGTTGGTCACTTTTTGCTACCTTTTTGAGGTTGTTATATAGACTACCAATATTGGGCAAGAAGTTGGGCAACTAAAGTTTTGCTCAATATTTTATACAAAATGACAATGTGGCTATAGGGCCTATGCCTGCAGGCCAATGCCTTGGCTGAATATATGACCTTAATAAGCCCTTCAAATATCAAAGATTTTTTTGCAAACCAGTCCAAAGGTAAAGAAATATACAGTATTTGGTGTCAGTGAACTTAGGGACTACCGCCGTACCCAAATCCACGTCAAAACTAGCTCGACTTCAAACTGCAAGGACTTGCCTAACACGCACTACGATTCTGCGTATTTGCAAGCAAATGCAGTTCTAGTTTTCACACGGCTTTCTGGTAGCACACCACCAATTATTCCTCCATTGACTTACACACTAACTTAGGTCCACTTCGTGGCCCCTGGACCCTTGTAGAAGTTTTCAACAAGCACAACCTATCCCTCAAAAGAAAGCTAAGGAGTAGGCCTTTCACAACGATTTCAAATTTGTGTACCATGACCGAATAAATTTTCAGCTAGAAGGGCCTGTATAATAGAGTGGTGGTTCTTTTTTTTACTCATTCAAATGCCGTTTTGCATAGCGGAAGGATATATTGCAAAAAAGTGCCTGAAATAAATAACTTCAATTTTCTTTATTTTTGCAGAATGACTACTTCAGCTACTTTTCTACAACATACACATCACAAATTGAACACATCGCGTCATTAACATGGTCTAATCTGTCCCCCGAAAAGTTTTTCTAGGGTGTTAAATTTGTAGGGTAACCTCCTCCGCTGGGATTTCCTTGAATTAGTGGTGTGCTACCTTTCATTTTGGTACAATCAAAAGCCATAAAGGTGGCGCTATCATCTTTTAGGAGCCTATATCATCGTGGACCGTACTACTGAGAGAGGGCCTGCAACTCGTCTCAAGTGACGCTGTATGGTCATGGAGAAACATGGCCCTCCGAGTAAAGTGCCTGTGTAAGCTCAATGCACGCAAGCTATTTAGTTCGTCGGTTTCTGCCCACATCTGAAAGGACGCCTTCTGTGATTTGCCGTAGGTACAAGAACAATCCTATCCCGTCGCCAATAACTGAGTGTCATACTACCTACATACAGTATTTGTAACAACTTATACTTCTATTTGACATCATAGACGAATGCGTCAATATGTTTGCCCTCAAAATTTCACGTAGCCCATTATGGAGCTGTCACAAGATTGGAGTGACACACATGTAAAAGTGGCAGCTCCCTGGTACAGCTGGTACGTCGAACTAGATATCCATAAAAACAGACAGTCACGGTGATTGTTTAAAATCATTTGGCAACAACTTGTAGGCTACATGTATGCAATATGAAATCAAGAGTAAATGATCACAAAGGATGACACATAACGTAATAATATATTAAAATGTACTTAACGAGTAGCTAAGACACTTTGCCGATGACACGAATGTTTTTGTTCATGACAGTCACTGTATTATTGGCATACTTATACCTTAATGGTTTATCTGTAAGTATGCCAATAATAATCTTCCTTATGATTTTCAATAATAGCTATTTCACTGATGTTCGTCCGATAGCTAGAAGTAATGCTGTATTTACAGTTATCAGGCATTACAGTTGTCCCTGTTTCACTTTGAAAGTAACTCGGTTTAGTTACGATTATTTCCATAAAATTGTAACTCGTTACAGTTACCAGTTTCAAATCAATGATAAAAAAGTAACTAGCTACAGATACTGTTACAGAAAATAGATAGCAATATTTTAAAAGTAACTAGCTAACTTCAACTTGCATAAACAATATCCCTTCCTATAGATGGTACCAATTGGTTAGAAACTGAGCCGTAAAACTTCATCTAACTAATTACCTAACTATAGATGGAGGGTACAAATGGACAAGGCACATGAAAGGATAGTCACTCATCCTAGGCTGTACCAGATAGCCCCAGGTGATTCACATAGAAAGATTGCTAGAGATGCAGAACGACTTCGACATAATCTCAGTTTTATCCGCGAACCATGGGCCTTCAATGCGAAGTTTGGGATGTACTGCCAGACAACTTGAAGACAAACCCAGAATGAGCCGTAGAAGTTGATGCAGCAGGAAGTTATACAGTTTATAGGTGAAAATTTCTTTTCCAGACTTGAAGCCAGGGGGAAAAGATAATTTTTAAGAGGATCTAAACCTATTTCCGATAGGAAAACTGGAGCAAAAAAGGATAGAGGACATCCTTGACACAGCCCAACAGACTGTGGGAAAACACAAAGATACCAGAAATTTAGATAAACCCACATTTGTCCAGTCGATTTCCGTACCATCTATTCTTGCTGGTAACTGATAATAAACTGCACCTTCTACAACTAACATGACGCCTCTCACAAGTTGCTTAACTATACCTTCATAGAAATTTAAACTTAAAAACTAAGGATCTAAGAAAATTTTTAAAACGCGAAATGGACTAAAATTCGGAGCCCTGACATGTAGGCGTCAAAAACTACGGTTTACTATCAATAGACTGGTAGAAACGAAGACTGTGGTTAAAGATTGACGTTGAAGTTGAAGTTTATTTTCTTCGAACCATTTCAGTATAACATGATGTACAATACACACCATTGCAGACACAATACAAGAAATTCAGAGCAAAATTGTACAATAAACGAATGACAGGGAATTCATAGCTTAATAGAACAACAATTTAGAGATAATAGTTCAATAACAATGGTTTGTAGAGAAAACGAAAATAAGTAATAACTTTTTTGAGCCTGGTCCTGGTGGAAACAAAACAAAGAAAACAAAAAGGAAAGAGAAAAGAGTAAAGAATGACACACGAAATAAATAGCGTCAATATTGGAACACAGCACATCAAGTTGAATTGCTCAATAGGAAATTTTTCAGCTTCTTTTTATGTTGTTTTAAATGTTGGAATATGGAGTTAACCTTTCAGATTTTTTTAAAGTGGGATGTTTCATAATAACTTTGGTTTGGTATACAGTCATATTCGATGTTCGTGACAAGCGGCGTTTTTAGACCTAACGTGGGGAGAAGAAATTTAGAAGGAACGACAGCTTCAAAAGGAAATTTGAAATTTTGTGACTTACAGAACTTTAACGCATGTTTGAATACCTTTTCGTTTTGCACTGCAATTTTAAACAACAGGATTAACCATGATAGTTAATTCAAATGACTCTGCTTGATAATAAAAATAAAAAAAAAATGTATAAAATAAAAATCTTGAAACCTTCAAAAACCTGCATGAGTAGTTTTGAAAGTTTGGAAGCTTTTAAAGATTGCTCTAGCTACTTTTAATATCTTGCCAAAATTACAGTATTAATGTTCTTGTGTGTAATTTTGTTATGGATTTTTTTTCAATTATGTGCAATAAACAGATTAACTTTTCACATGCACTTTACTTAAAGGTCATAAACAGTCACCCCAAACTCACTTTGAAACAATAGCTAAATGTCACAAATTTCTTCTTATTTCTCATCCAAGTATCTTTCATGATATTTTAGGACATAAATATTGCATATTCAAGGTAAACCAAGCAGTTGCTCCCCGTAAATTTTACAATTGAGTGAGAAAAATACTGTCACATGATTCTCAAGAGCCATTCAGGAAATAGGATAATTCTTTATTGGGGTGATTGCCTTCTCCATTTAATTTTTATATTTGGTTTAGGCCTGCACGGTTTAGCGTCAGACAGTAATCAGGTAAGCATATGTTTGTTCATAATAATCAGGAATGTGGATTTTTTAAAGCATACCTAAGGATTTGTGCAATATTTATGAATAGGGAACTAGTTAAATGTGATCAGGATTCATATTTTGATAAATAAGTGATCTTCTTTTCTCGTTTTTATTTCTATAGTTTTGCGTATAATCACCTGTGCAGTGTCAGAGTGTTTCGCATATTATCTGTGTGTTATAATCAGCATTATAATAATTTAGGTGGGGTTCACGTAGGGGCGTAGCGAAGGTGTAATCTTTGGGGGGTGTAGAGATCATGTTTTGCCGACAGATCTGGTGATGCGTAAAACGAGCGCGAAGCGTGAGCTTTAGTGGGTGGGTCCAGAGGCCCGCCTTAGGGCCCCTGGTGGGGTCCCACGGGGCGAAGCCCCCGGAAGCTCTGAGGTTTTATCATATTTCTGGGTAAAAAATTAAGTCCAAGGATAGGTATATTTTTGGTTCATGATAAATTAATCAATGCAAAGATTCGTAATAGTTTCTAAGAATTCCTAAAAAAAAACCGGCTTGGGGGAGGACTGTAAGGGGATGGGGTGTCCCCCTCCCCTTTGAAAGGTTTTGAAAAGTTAGGTGTCCTTACATGCAATCTGGTGCCACATATGCTACATTTTGAAGTAGAATTAATGTTTAAAAAAAATTACGTATTTTAGGAACAAAAAAGTGGCATCAGTGAGGAGGGGGGGGGGGTGATGGCTCAATGCCCTCTGCGTACGACACTGATGCGTTCCATATAGATTTCATTTTGGTTTTCAAAAGTTGAACGCCTGAGTTTGCAGTGAAGGGAAGACACGCGCGGCACGCATTAGTTTTTTCACATGATGTTTGTGGCTAAATCGGATCCTCAGCAATTTGCAAAACGTGTTCAAAGTTTGAAGTCAAGGTTAGGGTTTAGAAAACGAGCTAATGATACCCTCTCCAAAGCATTTGGGTGCTGTGTATCACATGGTGATGATAAAAGTGAGATATAATGTCCATAAAGTGCTTTTTCAAGAATGTCACACGCAGTGTTTTAGCTAGGACGTTTTCTCAATGCGACATTTAATGATTTGTGGCCTGGGGGAGGGGTCTAAGGGGGTGTCCCCCTCCCCTTTGGAAAATTTTTGGAATTTGAAAGGTGCCAAGATAGCAAATGGTGCAATATTTGAGTGTATTTCTGCCCTAATAAGGAACCAAAAAATCTTGGTGACAAATATTTTACTACATAAAAATATTGCGCCGCCGACGTTATGCACGGAATCAGTCTACTTTCTGAACTTCGAGATGAAAGTAGGGTAGTGGGGCTCGGAGGTTAAAATAAAGGCTTGTGAATTAGGAAGTCCTGTCGCAACTAAGGCAGACAAATATGATATGCTGGCAGCAAGGAACTGGCAAAAGTATTCTCGTGAGGCTGATTATGTCAAAATTTACATCCGCGTAGAATTTGTTTGTCAGATTTTTTGTGCGACATTTGTTGCCGTTAGTGCGACGTTGTCGCACACAAAGAGGGCTTGCTAAAACACTGGTCATATGACCCGAAACAGCACGCCTATATGGAAGCCTTAAATCCCCTTTCTTTCCCGAGCTACCGACGGATTCGGTCACTCGTCCAATTACACCGACGGCCGTTGATACAGCCGTCACATGCATGATGAATTTGCCGACGGGCCTTCAACTTGAATGGGCCAATTAGATGAAGAGCCGAAAATCGAAATAGCCGATAACAGACTAGCCGCGCGTTCCCGTTCTCTCTTTCTCTTTTTCTTTCTATTACCCGTCTCCCCTTTCACTCCCTTCCTTCCCCCTTTCCTTTCGCTTTTCCTTCTCCTTCTCGTCCTCTCCTCTTTTCCTTCCCCTCCCCAATTTTTTGCCGACAGACCGAAAATTTGCCGACGGCGACCAAATATTGGGGGGGGGGGTTGACACTCCCACACCCCCGCTCGCTACGGCCCTGGGTTGACGTATATTTAACTTGGAGTATGAGTAGAACAGGTAGAAAAGGTACGGTAGTTAGAAAAGTACAGAAGTCTACTTTTGTTTAAGGATGCATAGACTGTATCGGGTGACGTGGAACATGAAGCAGACCGCAAAAGAACTCGGACGAAAAATAAATCATTGTCGAGTTCTTGTTTTGTACATTTTTACTCACGTCTAGTTTTTCACGTTACACCAATTTAAAGCTTCAAGTAAAAGGTCACCTTATCGCCCAATACACTGAGTTCCTTTTCGTTTCAGGTTTTGCTCTTTTGTGTTTTCTTCTTATTTTGCCTTTTTCATTATATTCTTTTTAGCGCTTTCTTTTTCGGTGGGCTAGCTCCCTGAACAATTGCTTACCTATAGTGCTCTGTCCAATGTCCATATACTGTATTTCAGTTCTACGTTTGCTGAGTAAGGACAAATTAAATAGGCTTAATGAAATGTGTTCTTACAAATGAACTCAATTAAACACACAGCAAAACAAAAGAACCGATGGAAATCCCGATCCACATGTCTCTGCAGCAACTAAAATTACTCAGAAGTAGTCCTAATCGTTCTTAAAGAGCTTTTAAGGTACCATGCAGACATGCCAGACAAGGTACTGAAGGGGAGGGGGGAGAAATGGCTTACAGGGAGCGAAAATTTTTCAGGGGGCCAAATGTTTAAAAATGAATTAAATCAATGACAAGTTAAAAGTTCCTAGTGGGCGAAATTTTTTCAGGGAAGGTTTCTCCCCCTCGGCTCCCCTTGGCTACGGGTCCGCATGCAAATGTAAGTTAGCCTACTTTTACTTTCTCGACTCTTTGAGGTATTAATTCTTTGAGATCCTGTAATTTTAATATGTCAATATTTTTCGTTAAAAAACAATATCTCGAAAGTCAGCATCTGAAATTAATATCATGACGTCACTTAAGAAAATATTGAGATCTCGTAAATAAACATTTCAATATTTTATTCCTAAAAAGATTGGGAGGGGATAAGAAGATCTCAGATGTCAATACCTCAATATTTTTCAGTGAAAATATTAACTTATTGAGATCCTCTAGTTTGTTTAGTGTTTCGGCATTGACGCTAAATTATTGAGGTAAAAAGACCTCGGATGCAAACATCACACTATCTTACTGAAAAAGTGGAAGTACAGAAGTCACATAGGCCTATATCTCAACATCTCCATAACGGAATTGATCGATGATGAAGATTGTTAGATATGTACTCTCAGCCTCTCGGGTGATAATTTACACAGTTGGTAAGATCATGTCACCATTAAAGATAGCTCCATGGTTAGATAAACCATAGATAAACACATTTTTGTGCAGTAAACATTATACACTGTCAGCCGTCATTACATGAAAAGAGACAAAAGGTTTGATGATCTGATGAAGGATGAAAACTACTCAGAATGATTAAAAATGCCTCTCTTCATGACATTAGTATTTCGGGGCCAGTCGTACAGGATATGGCAGCCTACCGATTGTTCAATTTTAGACACATCTAATCATAGACGTAGGAAGCTGTTCAAGTCTGGGGAGCTGAACCTTGTTTCGGATCGCCGTCCTGGGGGAAGGGTCTAAGGGCGGGGTGTCCGCTCCCCTTTGAAAATTTTTTGATATTTGAGGGTCCTTAGATGCAATTTTGGAAAAATGTTAAGGTAAATTACTGAAAAGTTTTGACAGCACACCGATTCTTCAATTTTAGAGACATCTAATCATAGGCGTAGGAAGCTGTTCAAGACTGGGGCTGAACCATGTTTCGGATTGCCGTCCTGGGGGAAGGGTCTAAGGGGAGCGGTATCCCCGTCCCCGTCCCCGTTGGAAAATTTTTTGATATTTGAGGGTCCTTAGATGCAATTTTGGAAAAATTTTCAGGTAAATTTTATACTGCAAATTTTTGACATTTCTTAGTCCTTTGGAAAATTTTTGTTAGGCTTTTTGAGGGTCCTTAGATGCAATTTGGTGCATCATTTTGGAAAAATTTTAAGGTAAATTACTGCAAATTCTTTTATTTTTCTTAGCCCTTTGGAAAATTTTTTGATATTTGAGGGTCCTTAGATGCAATCTGGTGCATCATTTTGGACAAAATTTAAGGTAAATTAGTGCAATATTTTTACATTCCTTAACCGTTAGGAAATTTTTTGATATTTGAAGGTCCTCAGATGCAATCTAGTTGTGCATCATTTTGGACAAATTCTAAGGCAAATTACTACAAATTTTTGATATTTCTTACAGAAGAGACACATAACGGGTTTTCGTGCCTGATGGGGGGGGGGGCGAAAGCATACTTCCTCCCCTCCACATATTCGCTGGGGGCTGGTGCCTCGCTTCCTATGCCCTTGCATCTAATCATAACATCATCAGATCATCAAAGTTTTCATGGGATGAAATCGTCCGGGCTGACGGGAACTGACATATGGCAGCATAGTGTTGTATGTGGTTACAACAAAGAAAGTGAACGCGAAAATATGAATCATATGCGATTTTGATCTCTCTCATAGCAGGGAGCAGCAAATAGCTCCATGGTCCTAAGCTTTGACTGACATCGACCTTACCGTCATGCAGTAGAGTGCATGATCGAGTCTGCATTGTATTCGATGTCACTATATAGTGTAGTACTATAGTAGTATATACACTGCGTCTCTAGATCTAATGACCTATGATCAATATGACTATGAGTCGCCTATGAGATATCGCTTACATTTCAGTTCTGATGTTGAATCCAAGCTAGGCCTTCAGAGAAAGAAAGATAACTTGACTAGACTTAGGTTTTGAGACCTCATTGTGACTATCGGTAGTACTACATCCAATTATGAGTTCTCATGCTATCGATAAGGAAGAAGAGAAAGATGGTGGTTCTAATTCAAATGCACCATACGAGGTGAATGTCGTGGAACCGGACACCAAGAGAATATTAGGCTTCTCTATGTCAAAGACGTCTTCCAGCTCAGAAAGGACAGAACAAGTTGTGTCTACCGGGACGAAAGATGAAATTTTTAAGTTTAAAGGGTAAACCAACGATCCTTTTTAGAATATTTGTGATTAACTCATGAAGAAGGTAGGGGCTGAGCCACAGGTGTCCTCTGCAACTTGCAAGTAGGCTAGGCCTAGACCTAACAGTTAGGCCTAGTAGTAGTACTAACAAGTTAGTCTTCAGTAAAAAAGAAAAAAATCCGAAAAGTCTAAATAGAGCCTGTAGTTGTAGTAGGCCACAGCAACCTACAGGCCTAGGCTAGGTATAGGCCATACATGTATGATTGATATAGGCCTAGCATAGGCCTACATACACATTGCCAGTATTTGTACACTTACCTCTGCCATAATGCAGTTGTATTTATTATACAGTAGGCTTAGGCTAGGCCTATGTTAATACTGAGAATGCCCAGTGGGCCAGCAGGAGCACAGGATGCATCTTTGTGAGGCTAGGATGGGGACATACTAAGAATGCCTAGGCCTATACAATACTGTTGATTTCTGATGAATGGGAGAAAATGCCAATTGATTTGCATTCAAGTAACGAATACCAATTGACTTAGTGATGAAGGCGAATACGGAAACCTATAAATAGCATGAGGCCCTTCAGGCACAGTAGGGTCGTCGAGTGGCAGAGTGGTCTATTACAGCTGCTGTGCACCAATGTTTCACATGTGCATGGGTTCGAATCCAGCTCGATGTACGTGGGTTTTTCTCCGGGTACTCCGGCTTTCCTCCCACTTGGCATAGGCTCGCCTCTAAAATCGGTTGCCCAGCCGACGAAGTCGGTTGCGCGCCGGACTGAAGCACCTTTGGGTGGACCAGTTAACTAGCCGACTTCACTCTTCGCAGGTACAGTAGTCTTGGCTAAGACTTTGGTCATTACTTGACACTGAATGAAATGCATCAATGCACATGTAAGCATTCTCATTTTTACAGTTAAATCAGGGAGTTAATTGCTATTTGCCACTCCCTGGTTAAATGTCATCAGCAATCTTCAGATCAGGAGGTTTTGAACAATTGTTGTTTTCATGCATAGAAAAGTCCCAGTGTTACATGAGCAAAATGTGCATTTAACATGCGAGTTTACAGGGGGTTCTTTGGTTTCAGCGGTGAATAATTCCAGTTCCAGTTATGTGGCCAATTATGGAAGAAAAATGTCATAGTGGTACATGTTTTCAGTTGTTTTCTGCTGGAATAATTTATGTATTACAAATGTTGACAGAATGCCTTGACTTGACATGACACCTCAATTTTAAAGAGGGCATCATTTATTTTTGCTAATATGAACAAGATACTGCAGGAAGCAGTGAGCAATGACTTAAAAATAATTTCTCGTTTCATTTTGTTTATTTTCGTTTATTTCACTACCATGTACACAACTATGCAATAATATGAATACATAGATAGCCATTCAAAACGGAAGAGATGCAATGTAGATTACAATACAGAATATACAATGTACATGGAGCATGGAAAGTCGGAAAAGCTAAGTAAGCTTATTCCAAGCAGACTTTCCATTTTACAAAAAAAAAGAAGGAAATAAAGAGAGAAAGAGTGTAACAAGGATAGAGAGAAAGGGAGAGGAAGAGATAGAAAAGGAGGATAAAGAGGAAAACAGCCTATATAAAAAGCTTTCTAAATCAATTATGCGATTGATGAGTTCATAATAAGTTAACAATAACAACTTTGTAAATAGTTCTTCAAGTGGATTTTAAAACAATTGAGAGAAGGATTATTTTTAATTTTAGAGTCAATAAATGAGATGTTGTAAAACTACAAGGCAGATTTTGTGTAAGTTTTATAGTATGGCAGTCACCCACAGCTCTTGTGTGTTGCTACAGTTGCCGATGGTGAAGATTAAGAAGGTGCGGACATAGAGGTCATTGACCTGCGTCCACTGATGTTCCTAAGGTATCCTAATGTAATATTATTCCAGAACTGAGCACCATAGACTCGAACCGACCTTTAACTTATATCCAATGAAATGTTGAGATGAATATGGCTAGATATCCTGGTGAAATGATCATGCACTGTGTTGTTAAGTTGAATCCAGTTATTAAAGATACAGTACGTGGCAGTAGTCCGTGGAAATACTTGAACATAAAATGCTTAATTGGTACAAGAAAACATCACGTATTTGGAGGATATGAAATTGTTTAAAAAAAAGGTTCAGCATAATCAGAATAATCAGAAAAACTTATAATGCGAATTGCTTTCTTTTGGAGAATGAAAAGCTTATTACTATGTGAGGGGAAGGTATTCCCCCACAGGATGTTGCAATAAGAGATTTGAGAGTAGATAAGGGCATAACACAAAGAAAGAAGTGCCGTCTGGGGAATTACACACCTTATCTTATAAAGTATACCTAAAATTTTGGAGATTTTATTACAAATTGAATCAATATGAATCTTCCAGGTAATGTGAGAATCAAGATGAAGACCAAGAAATTTGGTAGAATCAGTCTGGGAAATCATAGAGCCATTAAGCACAATAGTATAGTTATTAAGCTTAACTTGTGGAGGGTGAAAAACCATAAAATTTGTCTTTTTGGTGTTTAATGACAGCATATTGGCACAAAACCAAGAAAAAACAGTAGTAAGCTCTTCATTAAGAGTTCTAATGGTAGAAAGAAAGTGTTATCACTTTTGAAAAGTATGCTTGTTTCATCTGCAAACAAACAAAATTGAAGCTTATCAGAAGAAAGGGAAAGGTCATTGATATAAATTAAAAACAGCAAAGGTCTTAAGTAAACCGCACACAATATAATTGTAAGGAGAATTACAACCATTAATAGAGACCAATTGACAACGATTAGTGAGGTAACTTGTGATCCAATCATACAGTACGCCTTCCCATGAATACCATAATGATAAAGTTTACTACAAAGAATATTATGATTAACAGTGTCAAATGCCTTTGAAAGGTCTAAGAATACCCCAACCGTATACTGTTTACAATCAAAACCTGTGGTGATGTAATCGACAACATTTAAAGCAGGCATGTAGGTTGAAAAGTTTCTTCGGAATCCTACCTGGGAATCTGACAGTAGCATGCAGGAGTATGGTTTAGGCTCTCGTTGTAAGAGCAGTATGCATTACCTCTTCAGAAAATTCCTCATTTAGATGAAACTAGAGCACAAAATAACTGCTTTCCGGTCAAAAGCAACACATAATATTAATAAAACATGTTCTTTGAGCCCTCTTAAAAAGAGGTTTATTTACAGACTAGTGTTAGGACAGTTTTCTCAGTTGAAAATATACTTCAAATTTCTAGTCTTTGAAGGCAACATTTGTTCCCCATTCGGATGACAGTGCCCTCTTATGGAGGTGCCCTCCATTCCATTGTTACCATGATGTCTTTTCTAACCTTCTGTATTGTGTGTTCAGCACAAATTCAGTTGGCATTGGCATGTTTCCTACATAGTATATAGGGCATTCTAGTGGCATTCGTTTTAGTACATTCCCAAGGATACTCCAGTTTTGTTGTCAGTGTTCTCCACACTTCAAAATTTTGTCCAGGCGCTTGTCTCTCATCTGGCAGATGACACTGATCGTCCTCCTGGGGGAGGGTTCTAAGGAGAGGGGTCCCCTCTCCTGTTTGAAAAATTTTTGCTCACGTAATGTGGGCTAGATGCAAAATGGTGCCTGTACATGTGGTGCTAATTTTGAATTGAACAATTCAAATGTACCAAAAACAGTGAAAGCAATATTGTTTGACCGGGTGACCAAGGTTTTTGTGCGAGCGGCAACATTAAGACCAGGCTGTGATGCACACTCTTCAGATTTTGTCCGGGCAGCGCACCCGGACAAAACAGCCAGTGCAGAACACTGGTTGTGTGTGTCTTTTGTGCAAAGAACCTGTAGGGGGGCATACAGTACATTAGAAAAATTGTTGGCCTATATGGAATATACTGTAAACTAGCATGCTAAGCCAAGCCAAGAGATTCCTACTGGCTATCCAAAGATGTGCAGAATTTTGTGCATGGTAATGTATGCACCTACAGTACTAGCCATAGACCCTGTGATAGTGGAACTCCACCTGGGTAGTGTCAGCCAGAAAAATTTGTTGGGTGTAATCAAACACCCCCATTCTTTTTTGCATGCTTTTCAATCCGGAAAATAAGGCCGGACAAGTGTTTTCTTGCTATCATGGAATGAACCCTGGCCACTATTGTCTAGCATGGAGCATACCAGAAAAAGAAAATGGCCAGAAATACCTTCCAGATTGTCTGGAAAATTTTTTGACTCATGAATTCTGAATAAAAATGCAATACATGCAACAGGGTTGTGCACATGAAAAAATAGCCTTCAGTATGTACTGCACAAAAATGCGCACTTGCAAAGTTAACCCCAGTGTACACATGGCACACTTTTAGTTCTAGGCTGCAAGTGTAAAAGTGAGTTTGCTGCTATGTTCTACTGTAATGATTTCCCAAAGATCCCTTGTCAAAAAGGGGTAAGAATTAATAACCATATTCCAGTTGCAAACTATGTTAAAGAATGTACCATGTCTCATGAAGTCTGTTGTCAATGATTTCCCAAAGATCTCTTTATAAAAAGGGGTAAGAATTAATAA
This sequence comes from Holothuria glaberrima, assembly GCA_009936505.3. Classification (NCBI taxonomy): domain Eukaryota; kingdom Metazoa; phylum Echinodermata; class Holothuroidea; order Aspidochirotida; family Holothuriidae; genus Holothuria; species Holothuria glaberrima. The sequence goes on along the minus strand of WURT03663204.1, from coordinate 46,744 downwards.
CCATTCCAGTTGCAAGTGTTTAAGAATGTACCATGTCTTAAAATGAAGTCTGATGTTTAGCATTGTATCATGTTATGTAAGCCAGTCACAATCCTACACATACCACAGGCTATGATATTTCACCTTTAGGAAGTGTGGTCTTAATGGAAATTATTTCAATTTTCTAAATTAGTTTTGTCATCTGCAAATTTATTGCTCTAGTCATGTTTACTGTATGTGTGGATGCTTTTTGAGAAGGATCACCTAAAAGTCCTAACAGTGTGTGAAATTGTGGTAATAAATACAGTGTGCACTTCTTTTTATTGTTATCTTGCCAAAGGCAAAAGGTATTTATTGTATTCAACCAAGGTGGCATATGTATGTCAGTGTACAGGTATGTGTGTGCCTGTGTTTGTGCTGTGTGTATGTGGGCATGCATGTATGTGTGTGTGGTTGTGGTTGTGATGCAAGATAGCCTGGCAGATACTTTCCATTCTTGATACGGTATGATTTAATATTGAATGATAACATGTATTGATGATTAAGGATTAGCCTAGTGTACCTTTAAATAGCAGTTTTCTGTACAGATAGGTACCACATCTCTATAGTGGAACTTGGTGCTGACTCAGTGTTGTAGATGCACAGACAGTTTTGGTGTACACTTCCAAATTTGGACAGTTTTCACCCTAGGGAATTACGAACTTCCAGGTAGGTGAAATTCAAGGGGTGTTTGTCATTGCTTAAAAATATAAGGGGAAAATTGTCTGGGGTGGAAATTGTCCCAAGAGATGTTTTCCAGTGGGACTTTGTTCAGGTCAAAATTGTCTGGTCATAGTTTGGGTACACATGAAGCCACTGAGTCAGCAGACTGCATACCAAGTCTAATGGCATTTTAACAAGATTGCTGTTTACCATGGTCTGTCCTGTTTCATATATAAGTAAGGCTATTAATATTATTCAGAAATGAATTTATTCTGTTTTATTACAGGTTTCATGAGATGCTAACAGAATCTCCGAGTCTGCAGATACAAGAGTATAAAATGGACCACCCTAATAGGGGCCTTGCTATCATTTTTAACCATGAACATTTTGATCCTATTGTGAGAATGAATAGGAGAGTTGGAACGGAAAAAGATGTAATTAACCTAAGAAATTACTTAGGTAGATTGGGGTTTAGTGTGAGAGTTTTTCAAGATCTTACTGTGATGGAAATAAAACAAACTTTGCTTAAAGGTGAGTTTTAGTAGCTGGCAACTTTTTCTCATTTAGTTGAGATCCAAAGTGGAAGAGCAGTTCATGTATGAGGGCACACACATGCTCCTTTTTTTGGGAGGGAGGGGGGAGGATTGTATCACATAACTGCAATGTGATGCATTTAAAGGTACACAGAAGTATAGTTCAAGAGTTGTCTTTTTACATTGTCACTAAGGTGCAAGAGGATGCTAGAGAGCCACTAGAATGGAAAAGAGATGCATGCATGTTTTATAAATGCTTGAAAATGCACATTTTCGTAAGGGTACATGTATTTAAATAAGGGGTCTGCCTGAATTAATAAAACAGAAATCTCATTAAAAATCTTTACATTTCTCCATTCATGGTTGAAAGAAAGGTTACCACTTTTCTTTGTTTTAGGAATGGTAATGTATATTTACGTTAAAACCAATTTTACAATCCTAAATGCATACTCAACTAAATAACCAAATGGGCTGTTCAGGACAATTTTTATGAAAGATGCATGTGATTTCAACAAAAAAAAAAAAATAAAAAAGAAATACTAAACTTTTTATCTGGTCTTGCAGTGAAAACAGACAAATTATTGCTGTGGAGAATGTTTTCACCATCTGCCTAAGTAGTGAACCCCAAGATGAAACATGATCCTGTTACTTTTTCAAGCAATAGCCATTTTTGTTTGGCATTATTGAACTTACCAAGTTTTTTAATGATGGTTTGATCTACACAAACTTATTTCAGGAAGCTATGCCTTTCACTGATAACCCTCTATAAGTTCCTCCCAACTTCAAATCTATGTTGAGCTTTTCTTAAGTTTAAGATGATGACTCCCTTAGTACCCCTAATAACAGCTTTTTCTCCTGGACATGTTTCTCGCTTTCAACTGTGTAAAATTATCGGTCTGTGATTTTGCACCACAGAACTAGTACAACCACTTAGACAGTACATGCTGTAGTGTAGTTTTGTACTAGGTTTTTTTCTCTCATTAATGATGTACAGTATGCAACCACCAAGGTCTGCCAAGTATCTGATAAACAAGTTGTATAAAAATGGCCTGAGAAAAATATTGCCCTCATGGCCACTTTATAAAATAAACCTACAGTATATTGTACCACCAGCAAGACCCTATCCATCCCATATCTTGTAGTCAAATACATATGGTACTTTCTGTTAGCATATTGTACCAATGTGTCTAAGTCTGCCTGTATTAGTTACGTACTGTAAGTACCTGTAGAAAATGTCCTGGCCAAAATGATGGTAATAAAAGTGCAAAATATGAATGCAAAGACATAACCTGTACAGTACATACATACTGTACTCTTGTATCCTTGACATGATCAAGTTTTTTTTCAATCATTGTAACTTTCTCAACAATACTCAGAAATTGTCTATAGGTTGCTCTGAATTAAAAAGGAAGAAGGCTTTACTCTAAAATACAGGAATGTTTGATATGTTTTGTGACCCAGGTAGTAATGATTGTTTTGTCTGAAAGGAGAAGGGTATCAATGCTGTTGGCAACTTTTCTAAAATTCTGTCACCTTGGGGTCATGTGTAATAGTTAAAGAAAGGAGCTATTAGGTATAAAAAATAGGCAATGTTTCATAAGAAAATCTGTCAGCTTGGAGCCATGCTATGTGCTTCTGTGATTGACTTGAAAAAGGTCTGTGTCATGAGTATAAACAATGTGCTTATGACTCCCATGTAGGATTACTCCCACTTTAGCAGACTTCAATCAAGAGCCAGTTTAAACCAAATTTTGTCTCCTGGTCTTTGTTTATTGGTAGAGTTACATGGACCTGTAATTTTACCCCGGACTGGAGCCTTATTTTAAAACCAAGAATAATTGCAAATTTGCAATGATCTGGTGAGCTTTTACACAAATCACTTAAAATGGTCACCCCACAGATTACAACACTAACCTGAGGTTTGTATGTAATATGTTTTCGGGGAAGTTACCAGGCACTATGCACAACAAGTTTAATTTATGTGTCCCTTGATCATATAATTTAGATTAGAACCAGGCACTTGTGTGGATGACCATTGGGTAAGGATCTCCTGGTGCCTGCATAAATAAGGTTTACCTGTGGGTAATGAGTACAAGTACTAATCTTTGTTGTTATGGTTATGTATGCAAAAGTTTGTGTGATGTTGTAATAAGTGCCAGTTTTGAAAGGAGGTAGTTCAGAGTTAAAATCTCATTCTCCTACAGTAAGTGTACATTAGGGCAATTGTGCTAAAGCCATGGGTACAATTTAAGTGTGTCATGTCAACCTCTCTTTTTGGCATGTCAGCCTTCAAAATTATATTTTATTTGCCTTAATGAAACAAATGTTTTGTCATTTAAAATTCTAGTGTTCAGTATTAAATTTAAACATCTGTCAAACGTGTGCAAAAATATTTATAGTCTAGTCTACACCCCTCAAGCTTGCACTACAGCTTTGCCAAATGCTCTTGACCTCAAGGGAACCCTTAGACCTCAAATCTCATTGACTTCCACCAGGGCAATGCCAAATTTTGGTCTTGACCTCAAGAAAACTCTTAGATAGTCCTTCAAACCTCATGTCCAAACTTTAGCTATGGTCCAGTGCAAGTATGTGCCCATGTTTGTTGTCAGATAACATATATAAAGCCTTTAAATCAGAATATTTGCTTAATTGATTATGCTTAATACTTTTTTATATAGTTTCCCAGACTGACCACACAGATTCAGACTGCTTCCTCTGTACATTCTTATCTCACGGAGATGATGGTGTAATATATGGACGAGATGGTACCACTGACATCCAAGAACTCTTTGACTTTTTCAGGGGAGATGAGTGTCCATCCTTAGTTGGGAAACCAAAGATATTTCTTGTACAGGTATAAAGGTTACAACATTTGCCTTACCTTGTTGTTGTTGTTTTAGTTGTACTGATAATGATTGATGTGGAAACTTAAACGTTCTTTGTGTAATCAGTTCTATGGAAGAGAAACAAATTCTGTAGTTAACAATCTGGAATGTGATGTGTGGTTCTGTGTTTATTTGCTATACGTAACACAGTTGGTATCTGTACGTGTAGTGTGTAGTTGGCTTGATGATACCAGCAAAAGGGGAAAAACTTTCTGCACATGCAAGTAAAGTGACATTAGGTCTCTGGGTCACCAGCTAAATCAAACCCTGGTTGCATAATGCTTAATTCATGTGATTTGGACCAGCTATGTGTTTCAGTACTGCTGCTGTGTGTAAATGTTGCACAAATGTTATCTGGGTCCATGTCAGTACATGCCAGGAGGTGGGGGTGGGGGGTAAACTGACACTTTAGATCAAGCGAATTACCTTGTTATATATATATATATACATACATATATATGAACAGATTATTAGGTATGTATGTGCTACTGTTAGGACTGCCCATGCCTCCTGGTGGGGGTAGCTTACAAGTAAAAGATTAGAAGAAACAGATTGACCCGAACCAGAAATATTGGACATCAGTTATAAACATCATTACAAAGACAGTTGAAGAGCAACTTGGGAACATAAGTGTCAACTAGACAACTACTGGAAACTTTTGAAATCATCTACAGTACAGTCCAAAGACAAGAACTAGCAATAAAAGCAGCCCTTTTATATCAAGAAGCTACACTTTTTATTAAATGCCCTTTTCATCTCCAGGCTTGCAGAGGGGAGCAACACGAAATAGGTGTAGATCTGGAAACAGACAGTGTAGACCAGACTGACTCCAGGGGATCAGTTACTACGGTTACAGAGGGTCTCCCTCCTACCATCCCTGCTGGAGCAGACTTCCTGCTTTCATATTCTGTAACACAGGGTAAGGGTCGTGTGATCATTTATTTTTGTTGATTGGTCAGTCTCAGGGGGCTCAGTGCAATAGGGACTATGAAAAAAGTCTGGAAAGCAGTTGTGATTTCTTGAAGGATCTAAACCTCATATTTTTGGTGTTTTATCAATTCCTTGCTGAAGGCAGGTAAAGAATCTATGCGATGGTGATGTTGTGTGTGTGTGTATGGGTGTGTATGTATATATGTATGTGTATTTGTGACACTCTTTGTAATGGCGTTGTCTGAAGATAGGAATGATCAACACTTTTCTTATTTGGTATATGGATTTGTCACCCTATTGTTTTTGGTGGAGGTCAAAGGTCATTTGAGGTCACCAGAGGTCGAAGTCCAAAACCCTTGTAATCGCGATATCTGGAGATAGGAATGACTGACACTTCCCATATTTGGTATATAGATTTGTCATGTTGAGAGAAAGAACTCTATTGATTTTGGTGGAGGTCAAAGGTCATCTGAGGTCACCAGAGGTTAAGCTGTGAAAACCTTGTAAATGGCTTGTAAACAGGATATCTTGGCATGGGGCCAAGTTGGCATAGGGCAAGTTGGCATTGGGCCAGGTGGCATGGGGGCGAGTTAGCATGGTGCTGAGTTGTCATGGAGGCGAGTTGACATGAAGCTGAGTTGTCATGGGGCCGAGTTGCCATTGGGCTGAGTTCCAAACCACAGTACACAAAACATATTTTACAAAGGCAAGAAATCACTTAGCCTTTTGGCTTTCTGGTTTGGGAAGTCACCTTACAGCCTCAAAACCTGACAACAATTCACATACTACAATAAGGATCATGTTCCTATAGTTGTCTGCTGTTCATTTATGCAATGAAACAAGTGCAACATAATTTGTAACTCATGGGTCTTAAAGATGGCCACCTGGTCTTGAAAAAATCTTAATTTTCATAATTTTTAAATGAAGGAACCCTGGATTCTCTTTAACCAAGGAAGTTGTCTGTTGTTGGTTTAAGTGCATTAAGCAGAAGATGCAGAAATATATCAGAAATTTGTTCTTTCTGTCTCAAATTATGAAAAAGTTTTGTAAAAATCCTTGTAGTTACCAGATTAGGACCATGCTGGAATCCTACAAGTTTTGAAAAACAGGCAATGTTTTAGTATCCATGTCATGGTTCTAGCTATGGTGGGCGGTACTGGGCGGGCCTGCCCAGTACTCCTTATTTGCGCCCAGCACTCAACATTACATTTAAAAAAAAAATAACTAAAAAATGGAAAAAATGCCAAAAAAATAAAAATAAACATCAACTGAAAAACTGAATGACATTACACATACAACTAGGTCGAAAAATTGCAAAAGATAGCACTATTTTGAATCCAAGCCTCCTTAAAGATACAAAATTTTCTCAAAGGGGGGAAAACCCCCCCAGGACAGCATTTTGCAACACAGCTTCTGTCCGGCATAAATACACTCTAGCTAGAACCCTGGTCCACATATTGACCACATTCTGTTCCTTGAATGATGTTTGTTGTTTGTTGAAAATTGTTTGAAGGGCCTTGAGAAATCATGTTTTCAATTTTGCAGGGTCACAACTCTGTTGTCAGTGTATTAAAATGTTCAGGGAGAATAAGGAATCTAGATGCAGGGCATGGGGTATCAAGGTAGGGGGATGGGAGATTCATGGGTTTTTTTGCAGCTCATGACATGCAATAAATTCGCTCACAGAAAATTTGAGGAGCCCTTTTTGCCCTTGACAATTACCCCACAGGAAAGGGTTCTGGCTACTACAATTAGTACAAAATCTTAATTTAAAATGGCCCTTGGTTGAAAATATGTAAGGACTGTGGCCTAGAGTTTGAGGTTTCCACTGTCAAGTCAATTGTAACTTTTGTCTGACATTTTGATGAAAATACCTCTGTGTGTTGGTGGCCCTAATATTTTAGGCTATAGAGGCACACATTTTACTACCTTAAAGTATTACAAGTTAATTAGCAGCCTGTGGTCTTGTGTGTGTCAATTTTGTGACAGTTTTATCAACCCAACAGCTTTGTTCATCTTGTTGTGATTTTTAAATTGTAAAACCACTACAATTTAAAACTACTGTCTAAGAAGAATGTTTCGTGTATTGGCTTTGCAACATATGGTGGCAGTGTATTGAGAAGAATGTGAGCTACTCTGCATCTTTTGACTTTTCAAACTTTGCTGTCAATCAAAGAGCAGTCACAAACTGAGAATTTTGATACCCCCGGACTAAAAATATACCTCGGGGTGATGAGTGCATGTCTTAAAGGTGACTATTGCAATTGGTTTTCATATTAATTTCAACTGATTAATATTAATTCACGTTCCATCCATTTTCAGGTTACTACTCCCACCGTGACACTGCCTTTGGCTCTTGGTACATCCAAGCTCTTAGTAGGGTATTAGAAGTTCATGGAACTATGATGGAATTCACTCAGATACTTACGTTAGTCAATCAACTAGTAGCAGAGAGGGCGGTAGAGAGGTGTCTGGATAGCCGCATGATTGGCAAGAAGCAGATTCCATGTTTTGTGTCCATGCTTACCAAAAGATTAATATTTAGACCCAAAGTTAGGTAAATTTTGGTATAAATTTTCTAGTATGATAATCTTAGCCAAACTATCAATATAGTATCACAAAAAAATTGAAATCGTTTTACCTCATAATTCAGCAGGTGCGAATAGTATTAGCCTTTTAAGCCCCTCTCCCACATATACTGGTTTTGTTATCATAGTGTACAATTTGTCAATCTTTCCAATTCTTAATGGCATACTATAACATACCTGTTAGTGATGGGTTGTACCCTACATTAAGTGATTCTTGATGTTACCTTAAAGCCCTACCAACATTTTGAAATTTACAAAAAATGTCTTAACACACCATAGCATGTTTTTAATTTGCAAGGCACCATGGCAGCATCACATGACTGCTGCAGCATTGCATTGGTATTTCGTGAAGGCATCTTGCTCATTTGGAATGTTTCATACTACTGTAGTCATAAGACCATACTACAAGCCATGATTTTGCTATGGGGCTCATATTAAGCCAGTACAAAGGCACTATAAATTATGCCATGCCAAGAAGGCACTAACAAGAATGTGATTGTATTACATGAAAGCAGTTTACCACAATAAACCAGTGATATGTAACAATGTGATGTTTCATAATGCTGCTCTCTTGATGTCTTGCCGGTAGTGCTCGTCATTCAGGATCTTGACAACATCCTGGACTATGTACAAGTTTGAACTATATTTATATGGTAGGGCTAGATCTTTTGAAGTTGAAAAATTGGGCTCTACTGTACCAAATATCATGAATGTGAGAAGGGGCCTTTGGTTATTAAATGCATTTTTTTTTTGCATACTTAATAAGGCCAAAAGTAGAGTTTGACATAATCAGTACTGTTTATGCCATATGCCGTATGCCATTACCATGACACTACATATTGGGAGGAACTACACATAGAGTTAATGGTTTTAAATGTGTCTCTGGGCACCATGATGCTGTCTTTATGGAATAGTTAAAGGAAACAGTGGGAGTAGCTCAGATCTGTTTTGTCTTCTTAATAAGTACTTGAGTAACACTGGATTATAACCTCAGCCTGAAGTGGGGGCTTGTTAGTACTGTACATCCTTCACTCCTTCAATGGTAAACTACCATTGTAAACACATAACAGCTTTGATCTGCAAACAGTGATGATACTGCAACATATCCATAAACAATTGTAATGAACTACTTTAACATTGGGTAGGGGGAGTGACTGAGTACTTTTACCTGAAATTGTAAAGCAAAAATGTCACATCTTAACCTGAAAATAACATATGCTTGTACTGAAATAGCAATTATTCTACTTGATAAGGAGAGGGGTGCAGGAAGGGGGAGGGAAGCTGCAGCCTATAGTCATCACCTGCTTTATGCACCAATTTATGTAAATGACCACTTAATCAACTATGGAACATATGCTCATTTAGAACTTGAATGACTTGTTACTGAACAGTATGGCCATATGTTGTTACCTTTTATTTTGACCTTAAATTTCTAGACCCATTAAATTTTGAATTTTTGCCTTTTTTTGGAAGAAACAGCTAAAAAAATTAACTCTGAATTTTCAAAGCTTTGTCTAATCACTATAACCTAAGAAAGTCTGGGAAAATTAAACATCAGTCTTTATTAAGTCAATCAATGCCACTCAGTATTTAGGACTGGTGTTGGAATGGTAAGCAACTACTGTGCATTGAGTCTGCATCCTTACTGGTTATTACTCCTAACTGATGTGATTCACTCTGTGTAGTGGCTGTATGTGACATGTCACAAATATGAACCTCCTTAAGCTTTATTCTCCTTAACATCTGTGGCGTAGCCAGAAACCGGTATTTTGGGGTGGCAGGATTGAGGCAGTTTTGCCTTTTTTTGGGGGCAAGACTAATATTAATGCAAGTAGTAGGTTTGAACAATGACACTTTTGTTGGTCATTTCATGTAGCAGGAAGGGTGGGTTCAGTGGGGTAAGGCTTCTAGTGATGGGTACATACCCCCTGGTCTACCCTCCAGTTGTGCTCTTGCTTTACATCTCGGGGGAGTCCCCCACACAAAGCCCATTCCACCTCACCACCCTCCACTGGAACATTCATAATGGAGAAAAATGCCTTCCCATTTGGTATAGCCCCCATGAACTGGTGGAGCATCTCTAAGAAAATCTGTTCTTGTTCTGCCACTACTAAAGACTGCAGGTCTTTGAGTGGTAGGATAATGTGTAAACAGTTGCAAATCTACTTTTGTTATTACTATACGTTTACAACCTGTATGTTGCTAGTTCAACACAATTTGCTAGTTACTTATCAAGATGCATTCTGCTATTTTGAAAGAGCTCCATTGTTTGGGAGAACTTTTCCCCTATACAGTCTGGAATGCAGGCTTCCAGTTAATCCAGTAGAAGCTGGCTGTTCATTCATACACTTTAACATTAGACATCCAGTCTCTTTCAGTGCAACTATATTTGTTTGAAAATGTTTTATTTCTGACCTCTTTTAGCATTCTTACCATAGTTTTAGATTATGAAGATGTGCAGTAGTGTAACAGGGTTAGTCTTATACTCCCAGTACTGTTCCCAATATAAAATTTTCCCACTTTTTCTTGTGATGAGTGACGGCTTGTAAATGTAGTCATTGAGCAATAGTTTCCGACTTCTGATTTTCTATATAAGTTGTTTTTGATCAGTTGCTGTGCCAAGTTTTCATTTTCTAATTTTCTTCCTTTGTTTGTTATATACAGGTCTTTTCTTTACATCATTTCATTCATTGAAGGTCCCAAAGATTTTAAGCTTGTAGTCTACTTAAAATAGTTTCAGTACTGTTGATTTTACTAAATGTTATGTTTTCTATATTTTGTCATCGCACTTTTAGTCAAAAACTCAGTGCAGTTTTCTCCTACATTAGCCATATATACTGCACAAAGATGGTTGTCAAGATGTACTAGAGTTTTGCAAACATTAGTAGTTTTGGTTCAAGGTTTATTGATTTGATTCTCACTTCATCTGGTTGTGTTAATGATCAAGGCAACCATCTGTCGACTCTTTCTATCCATATGTTAAATGGGGTCTGGTATGTAAATCACCTTGCCTCCATACATGAAAAACTGCTGTGGAGGCAATTGCCCCTCTGCATCCACATACGTTGAACGGGTGTAGGAGGTGTTTTCCTTCATCCATATGTTTAACAGGGTGGGGGGGGGTGGGCAATTGCCTCCCCTCATCCATACTTTAGATGCCATCTGGGGGGTATTGTCTCGCCCATTTTCATATGTTGAATGAACCTGGGTTGTTGTTGCCTCCCATGTAATAAGTTGTGTATGGGAGGTAATTGCCTCTCTCTGTCCATACTTAAAATGAGGTTTTTGAGGTAATTGCCTCCATCCATCTATGTGATAAATGTAGTCTCAGAAGCAATTGCCTACCACCGTCTATGTGATAACTATAGTCTGGGAGGTAATTGCCTCCCTCCATCTGTGTGGTAAATATAGTCTGGGGGGTAATTTCTTCCCTCCGTCCTTATGTTAAAATGGGGTCAGGTAGGTAACTTGTCATGCAGTTACAGTTTGGATCCATCTATAAAATACCGTGATTGTTTTTGGGAAGTGTTTTGGTTGACCAGGGGTAATTTGTGTAATGCCTTTGATTGGGATTGGCTGGATAATGATGCCTTTAAAATGTAGTATTATTAATATTATAATTCTAACAAGTGACTTCAAGCACTTAGAATGAAAACCACTGGGTTAAAGGTAAAATACAGTTAAGGTTATAATTTTAATCTTCATTGGTAGAAAAATATTGTTTCATATATGTTTACAAGGTCAGTGGAATTTAAAACAGAAACATGAATTAGTAGGTGAGTTAAATGAAAAATTTTTTGAAATGCTTGGCTTGTGGACTGGGTATATCCAACAATGAAGTTAGGTATGGTTGGTATTGTTGCAAATTTTTAAAGTCTTGAGGACTAAAGTGCAAGGTCTACAAAAGGCTGTGGTCTTGGCTAGAATATCATTTGTGAAATGAAATGGAATAAGCCTTTTCGCAGTTAATATTGTTGCAAGGAATTGTGGGATGTAAGGACTCAATCACCTTACAAAGTATGCAAAATACACATTATTTGGAACAGATTGTGCGACAACTTTTAAGGCCAAGAAGGGGATGTTCATGTTTTTCAAGACACACAACTTCAGGTAAGAACACATCTTACACTCTTGGCTGATCTAAACGGGGATGATGTGAAATAATCTCAGTTCGTTGGCATGTGTTGTAGGTATGGCAGTGTGTTCGTTTGTCCCCAGTTTTTCACCCCCTGTGGATGCTCAGTCGAGATTGTGAAAAGGCTTATTATGAGTGGTTTTGAGACGGGCTGGTGCTTATCCATTTGGATTGTTGTTGTGAGTTTGTTTGGGTATGAATGTACAGTATCCTTCCATAGATATTGTGATATTGTGTGTAGTGTTCTGTTGGATAGGTAAACAAAGTTAGCAATGTGATCTGCAAGGATTACTGATGTTTAGTAAAGACTTGTAGCCAGTAGCAGACTGTACAAGTGTCCTCAATTATTGACTTTAAAAATGTACAACATCATAAAAGTTTGAGCAAAAACACTCTTTGTAGAATTATCTGTGTAAGTCATCCTTTTCAGGTCATTTTATGTGATTTCTGTCTGTTTTGAAATCGGAAAATATGCTTCATTCACTCATACAAATGTGCAATTTCTAATTGTATCATATATCCTCCCGTCACGAATTTGACAATTTTAAAATTCTTCAGACAAGTCTTATTACAGTTTTTAAATGTTATATATTTAGTGTTTCAATACATAAATTATTGGTATAGATTTTAAAATGTGTATAGTGCCATAATGTTTAACTATGACTGTTTTCATCATTTTGTATCTCACATGGAAACTGAATGGTGATAATTTTACAGCACCTCTATTTTCACAACACAATTTCCGTATGTGATGATTCTAGAGTGTTCTGACCCAGTGTGCACCAAAGTATGGGTGGTGAACTTTTGTACCTTGGGTTTACATTATTCTGTATGCATTCCTGGCTTTTTCACATTGTGTATCCTGGAGTAAGGAGCGCACAGTACCCCCACTAAAATACAAAGGGACACAAAGGTGGTCATATCAGTACACTCAATGAATGAACACAAGTCCATAGAACCTTAAAACAGATCGACATTGCTCCAGTATTTAGAAGGTTGGCTGTATGGTTGTATCTTGCAGTTCTCCAGTATTATATCCAAAAGGTGACGTGAAATGTGAAGTTATGAATCTAGTTGAAATTTATTACAGTGATAACTTATAACGTGAATGATAAATGATTGAGACAGCAAAAGAATTGATAACTTATCTGTACTGTTATTTTATCATTGCTTACATCCCTTAAATGGTTAATCTCATTGATAAACAAATTGGAGACTTAAAACTTGTCTTCAAGGAATGCAAAAATCATTGGTAGGGTTAGAGAAGAGAGATAAGGTGACAAGTTTTGAATCCTCTTACAGGAGAGGGCGTCCTAAAGGAATTCTCAGTTTGACAGCATTCAACATTATGCGCAGTCATTTTGTAACGTGCATGTGTCTACTAGCAAATTGACGATATTATTCCAATGTTTTATTCACCATGATCCAACTGAAAGTTTGAGCTGCAGCAATGGTTTTTATTGAAGAAAGGTTGAAAGCCTTTCGAGTTCTTAGTGGATTCAACTTCGCAAATACTGTGGTATTCGTTTCCAAGGCTTGGTAGATTTTGTAAAGAAATTGTAAAAGGGAACCGATATACAGACTTTCATCTCTAAGCTAGTCTGCTAGTGGTTAGTTTAATACTTCCTACTTACTTGGAAATGTTGTAGTAACTGCAATACGTAGTGTGGTTATAGCTTCACTTGTTCTTATCCAAGCTATGTCGCCACCGTCATGAAGGAACCAACAACGTAAAGGCAAGTACCTAGGCTTAACTCCGTAAAGGCATAATATATGTGGGTGAAGAATCCATGGTTGATTTCATTCAAGCAGCTGAGATATAGCCTCGATAATTAGGCTAGTCAGCATAAATTTTTGCTCGACCACAAGAAAGGTAGCATACTGATGTAAGGTACTGGTGATACGTTTTGGTGTCATTCACATATTTTCGAGGAAAATTGGTATGGTTAAATTCATATTAAGGACTCTGTAGTATAATAATGAATGGAAAAAGTGCAACTTTTAAGGCAGTTGGCCTGTGTGGGATACTTGCAAACCAAATTTTGCTATGGATTCCCTCCTTGTGTTCCCTTCTTTGGAGGTTAGGAGGGATGAGGAAGGGGGGGGGGACGACCTGCTTAGAACTCACGTGACCATGCACGCATCTCGTAAATTAAACTTATTGGCTTCTTTTGTAACAGACTGTGTGTTGATGTAACACGAACCCCCTTTCCCCAGAGGCATAAATTCCACGTGCACGATTTAAGAAAAAAGAGAAAGCGCGGTGTACAGTACTGCATTACCTTTATCTAAAATTTGGAAGTCCTTGATAATTAAAGACCTATTTACAAGCGGGATACCCTTTTGGATTTCAGCGCGACCGCCCTTAAAATTCTTACGTTAAGATGTTCCGCAATTAAATTGAGTGACAACGTTGAGATCATGATATGAACTATCTTATCACCTCAAGGGTTGTTACCGTTGGTTCAATTATTTGGGGAACTATTCTGTGGTTTCTTGTTGAATGTGGTACATACGGCAATAATTACTTCTATTAAAATTGTCAAAGTTTAAAACAATGAAAGTTAATTTTTCCTGGAAGGAAAGATATTTGTGTATTAAAAATTGTAAATAGAAGGACAGTGAAATGTAGGCAGTATTCATACTGCGAAGGTAGTACTTAGAGCATGGGCGGCCAAGAGTGTGAAAATGCAATCATTGTGAAATGTGTGAAGTTCTCGTCATACATGTAATGTACAAACATAACATCATGTCACCGAAATAAATTGAGATAAATAATCGAGCATTTTGTAAATTTTGTCATTTTTGAGGTAAAATTTTTGCTGAAGCTGGAAAAATACACTGCAGGTTGAGTAGGATTGGTATTTAGAGAGTACATCCTTTCATTCGAGAGGTCCGGATCAAACCTCGGTGGAACCACAAAAACATTTTCTGATGACTCACAGTGATGTTGAGAGGGTTTCAGATTTGTTACCAAGTTCTTCAGGTCTTTGCTGTCAAGCAGTGGTGCGGACAGAGCGTCCCCAAGGATCGATGAGCGAGGGGTGGTGGACATTTTCCCGACAAAAAGGGATCCATTCCGACAAAATGACGAAATTCACATGTCAAGAAAGGTCAACTCATCACCCTCCAGGGTAGTCTTTGCAAAGAAAAAAGCTCAATGTAAGTTTTAAATATAAGAAGAGAAGGTAAAAAATGGGAAAATACCGTTGAATGTTTGGCAATGTCAATTTCACTTCTACTTACCCGTTTTCTTCACCTGCAACAACAGCAAAGTCGACTTCGACATGCAGGGGCGTCGATTTGGGGGGGGGGGACATGTCCCCTCCACTTTTTGAGAGGTGGGGACACAAACACATTTGTCCCCCCCCATACATTTTGTCACCTGGAACTAAAAAGTGAGGTAACTAAAACACTACATGTAGGCGAGTAGTGGTGAAGACATAGATATGCTCGGAAGGTATTCCACATGGCTCTTTATCAAGTCCGTAGGCAGTAAGTTCTGTCACAATTCTTTCCATAACTTCAAAAAAATTTTCTCGCGCTATCTAGCTGTAACGCCTGTCATTTCAAACATATTGGATTTATTCAACGTTAAAGGTTTCACAAATACTGAGTTGCGAAGTTCTAACCTCTTTTCCCTATCTTTTGGAAGATTCTTCCTTCAACCTCACCATCGTGGCGAACAGTTTCGTCTGGCAGCCTTGCTCCCCGACGGAGACCGTACAGTCGCCCCATCAAATTTCTTGGTTGGCAGATTCTTTATTAAAAACCCATTTTTTTCAACTTTTCTTAATGAAAACAAAATTATTAAATCTCTTTCAATATAACCCCATTTTTTCGGCGCGCTTCGCGCGCCTTATATTTTGTGGTCACCATCATTTCGGCAACCCATTGCATCTATCAGGGCTTAGAGTAGCTGGCCTCAGTCAAGGCGCTTGGCCCCCATGTCGGCAAATCAAAGCACTACTCCTGACTGCGCATGCATGCAGTTTTTCCTTTGGATAATGAAGTATACCCCCGATTTTCATAGTAACCCCATATATTGAAATATTTGGCGCCATTTTGCATCTGGGTACCCTCCTCTTATAGACTCCTCACTGCAGAACAGGAAAGAAGTTTTAGGTCAGATGTCAGATGTCCCCCGCCCCCACTTCCGAAATCAAATCGACGCCCCTGTCGACATGAGAGTAGTACCTCTATGGTAGAAGCATGGGATCTTCTTCAACATGGGGCAGAGTTGTCCTCCTTAGGGCTCATGTTAGTAATGTTCCTCTGTAGGGGACTAGGGGACGAAGCCCCCGGAAGCTCTGGAACATTTACACAATTGTGAGCACTAGCTGCACTAGCTGTCGGTCTTTTTCTTTAAGATCCTGCGTAAGAGATGGTGAGAAAGGGAGAGGGTAGTGGAGTTTCTGTGGAATTTTGCAATACATATACTTTGTTCGATGTAAAAGTTATGAAAGGACAATGGCAAGAATAGTAGACGAAAACGACCTTTTGCCTTCTTTGTACAAAACACTGAGCTTACCTATGTACGAAGAGCACTGCATGCGTCCTAAATAGGCCTTAAATATATTGCAGCTTGTCCTTTCGTTTCGTTGTAGCTAGGACTAACAGACTAATGGACATTCGATTTCATTATGAAGCAGCAGGTGTGAGGGTTGGGAGCTGGGATACAATGGTCGCACGGAATTTAGCAATAATCCAAGGCATGCTCCTTCCTCCTTGATTGGACAACTAGTGTATATGAAAGATGTTCGAATCGCAGCAAACAAACAAACAACAACAACGTAAAAGGGAAATAAAATAACATTTAAAAGGCGATTTGGTAATGTTTTTTGGGACTGCATCTACAGAAAAAGTCAGAAAAGCAAACGTCTTTTGCAACCATCGAAATTGTAAAGTACACGCACATTTAAGTCCCGGCACAGCAGTGGAGAACGCTCCCAACTTCACGTTTTGAGTAAGTGAAAAAACAGCGCATACTGCACCGACCGACCGACTAATAGTGGTATAGCCAGGATTTCTCTCACGGGGATCATGGTTTGTGATCGCCTGCCTGGGGGAGAGGTTTAAGGGGAGGTGAAAGTTTTTAGAAAAATAAGGTGTCCTTACAGGCAGTTTGTTGTTACATATGCTACCTTTGCAGTAAAACTTGCGCTCAGAAATTTACACATTTAGGAACTAAAACACACACAAAAATATCGGCATCAGTGAGGGAGAGGGCATGGCCTAATGGCCCCTTCTAAATACGCCACTGCCCGATACTACGCTACAGTGAAAAGTTGCGTGGCAGACGGGTCGATGAGGTGTGTACGAAATTTTTCAGTCTTCGACAATATCGAAAATATCAAACTGTTTGAAGTCGGGGGAGGGGGAAGGTTAGGGGGAAATGTAGCCGTGATGGCAGTTGTACCCTGCCGAGGCAGGATAGTGACGGTAGTGACGCCCTTGGGTCCAGAACAAGGGACCTCCACCTCTCCCAGAATTTACTTGGGAAAGTGGTCTAAGACTGGGGTAACGCTGTCGTCAGTCGGATGGAGACGCTAAATAGCGTCAAGGGAGCAAGACTGGGCTCAATCAGTTTACCCATGCTTCGTTACCCCTGCGATCTGTCGAAAAGAAAATCTCTCCTCTTTTGGCAAACGATTAACAGGGGACAGAGTCCTCATGAGCAAAAGCGGCTATTTCCTAATTATCTAATTCACTTTACAGAAATTAGTTTTGAAATTGTTTAATTAGCTAATGATATGGTATCAACACGTTAGGTCCTTAGTCCGTTCCGTGTCGTCTTCATACAAAATGGGGGGGGGGGGGCATTCAGAAATTTCCGTTAATGCTTATCGTGAAAAGTGTAACTGGTCAAGAAAAGTAGTAGTTCCCCCTAATCGTCCTGGAAAATAATCACACGGCGCGGCTGCATGTGGCAAATAAACTGCATCTCTTTCATTATTCGGGTCTTACCTTAGAGGAAGGTTTAGCTGAACTATGGCAAGCCTACCGCAAATACGCCTAGAACCATGCACACTGAGTAAATTTAGGTCCAGGGTGGAGTCCGCAGTCTGCTGACCTATAAAGTATCGTGGGTCGCTTTCGGGGCTTCCCATACTTAGGTCAGGAATATATGCCATTTGCAAAATTGGGCTACCACATATTCGAAAATTTTGACTCGTTTCTAGCTTTCTCAAACTCACATATACTCCTAGGGAATTGATCTTCACAGATAATTTGTATGTTTATGATCCTTCTGTGTAAGAATACGCACACTTGGTGTCAAAAAATGTCCAAAAAGTTTGATTTGTACAAGCGATGCTGCTTTGTTTTTAGACGGTCTATCAAGCTGCTTAAATCTTGTTAGTAGGACGTTCAAACTTTTGTATGCTAACTAGCACGCATTCAAGTTCAATTGTGAAGGTCTGTAGCTATGGTAACGTTCATACACGCGCATACGCGTATGTAGCAGCAATAACTGCAGCAACGCACGCAAACGCATGTTACTCTCACAGAACCATGCGGAAAAAAAACTTGAACCTAAGCAGCCTAGGCCTAGTACTAGGCGTTAGAACCCTAGACGAGATTCAGAGTAGCTCTGTGGATGCTGAGAAAAACCTTTCTATCGGTCGCAGCCAATGTCTCAGTACACTGAATGCTCCATGATGCGGAAATGAAACATACCTGTAAAGTTAATATGAAGAATAATGACGGAGTCAAGAATTTATCATGGGGAGGGGGCTAGGGTCGGGTATCTGATCGGCGTTGACTCCGAAGAAACCATACATCTGACTGCCTGAGTACCTTAAAACTCTTAGGATAGGGTTTAGAAAACAGCGTTACCGCAGGGTCTAGAATAAGGGGCACGGAAACTGTGTTTTTTACGAAAGTATAAAAACAAGATGATACTGAAATGCCCGTAGCAGTGCGTTCAACTAACCTTAAAAACCGGAGTTTTTGGAAGATGTTACTAATTTATAGAGCATTGCTACATTTTACGTCTCTGAATTGAGTATGGTATTAAAATATCGTGATTTTCATGCATGTCTACACCACTAGCAATAAGAAAATGTTTATTATCCTATGGACTTCATCTACACGTATTGACTATTTATATATTGTTGGCAAAGCATTAATGCAGTTTGTTCTGAACTGCCTGTTTGTGTCATAAAGTCACTGTGCGAACACCAACGATGAAACTTTATAGCTTTACAACTTTTTAGAGGTACAAAGTCCTCGCATGAGGGTTAACTTTTAAATGAAGAGTGTTAAATTAGATACACTTACCCACCTAACTAGCTCATGACTAGACGGATATTGGTGTCAAACTAACAGGTCTTACCACTGCTAAATTATCGTGGGTGCTACCGTAGACTAAGAGGACTCTATAGAAGCCTCTTCTTGCTGGCTATAATATTACGAAGTATGGCTAATTAGTATGTGTAATGCTGGAAAACTCTTCTCTTTTTTTGATTATTAGTGACTTTTTAAACTTTCTCAATTCCTTCTATTGGTGTGCGACCATGGGCTGACGATTGGTAGGCCTAGTTGTTACTGTTCAAATTCTAGTTTGATGAGCGGATCCGAGGGTAAGATAAAAAATTTCCAATTCCTGAATTTGAGACTTCCTTATTGACTTACCGAAGGAACTAGACAAGTTTTAAAACATTTGATCAGTCGGTTCCTTTGCTAGTGGCTTACCATAATATATTCCAACGACAAGTCACTAGCCTAAGCTGTCATCATGGGAGACAACAATGATCATGCCGCTAAGAATGAGACCGAGACTGACGCTGGGAAGGCAAACTATTTCTTCACTCCAAAGGAAATTAGTTCTGCTCGCAAAACTACTTCATCAAAAGGGACTTTTTCACCAGAGTAAGTATTCTAGAGTCTCCGTGTCAGGTTATCTCTATTGGAATTAGCATAAGTTGATATCAATATCTGAATGCCAGACTTTGAACAAATATTTATTATTTAAAAAAAGATGTAGCTCGGCGATCAGGTGCTCCGCCAGGTTTCGAAAATGTGTGAGTTAGTGTGTAAATATGTGGGCGTGATTGTGTGTAGTTATTTTTGGAGATATACCAATAAATAAACGACAATGGCAAAACGGAGCGCCATTGCTAGTTGGCGTGTTTGTCCCATAGATTCTTACATTAAGGGGCTGGATCTATAGGTATGTGGAAGTTGCACCTGGACGGTCTTCGTTTTAAATCTGGTGTTAAAAACATTATCACCTTCAAAGGAAAGACGGGATAATATAGAACATTTGTTTATTAAAATCAGTTTTAGGAAATGAGCACTGAACGTCTCTTTCTTCACTGATCCTTGGTGGGGACCGTTTTGTTGTGATATGTAATATAAGGAACATGAATATTGAAAGCATTATTCGGCGTATGCTTCCTAAGAAGCGGGTCTACAGGTTTGGGCGTCGACTTACACCTGAGAAAAGTTTTCTTTACCGAAAATGATTTCACAGTTTTCACTTTCTCATATGTGTTCATGCACTAGACATCTTGCAAAGAGAAGACAGCTCTTATTATATGAAAGACAAACGTTTCTTTGAAATAATCTCAACAAAAACAGTATTCCATCAAAAACCGTCCGGTATTGTTTATAACACAAAATGCAAAGCCTATTTAGAAGTAGGAATATTAAACTGCCTATTTACGCAAGCAAAATAATTGGAAAATATTACCAAGCCAGCTAAAGGCCTACCCTCAATTTTAGACTTCAGTGTCCCAAAATGTGTGTGTGTGTGTTTAGCGCCGGGAAGGGGGGGGGGGAAGCGCATTGTGTCCACCACTCAAAAAAAAGGGGAAGGGATAAGCCTCTCGTTCGGCCAAATCGACAATCATGGAAAATAGTCTAACTAAAATGTATAAAGTCAGCCGGGGGTATATATTTAGGGTCAATGTTTCGATGTTTCTTCATTTTATTATTGTAATTGATGTGAAGTATTTTAATGTTTTTCTTTTCCTTCAAGTGTTCTATTTAACGAGAAAATGTCTATTTTTGAAACTTAGTTTACATCATCCATCTATCCTTCGTTTTCCTTAACACTGATTTTAATTAAGAGATAAACACGAGTGGGCGGGGCTGAGGAGGGAGACCGGGGTGGGGGAGGAGAGGTACTCGCATTCTCAACAAAGTAAAGGCTGTTCGATGGGAAAGTGATGATTACATTATTTTGTTACATTTGAGCTAGAGCGCTTATCTCATTCCTCCAATTGATAGAAGTCTTGAGAAAATGAAGAACCACTAAAGCGAAAATCGGTTTAAAAGGGTTTCTAGTGGAATCGTTGGACAAATGCCATTCTAAGTCAGATTACATGATACAGATTTTAACAGAGATCCCACAAAAATATCAGACGTACTTTTACTATGGGCCTCTGAAACCTGAGGTGTAAGGCCGCAAAGACGCAAACATGCAAGGAAAAGCAAAAGACACTGGCCTAGGATATATTTGTAGGTATTTGACAAGCATAACCTAGAGTATGTAAGCTCCAATTATACTTCAGTTTTACCACAGGCCATGAGTACGGGTACGGATACGGGTACGGGGTACGAGTACGAAAACTTGTACTCAGGTATAAGGTTAAGGGTACTAGAACACTGCGCGTGATACTCTCCGGTATGGGCACTCACCCGGCCGTAGGAATTTGAATTAGGGGTGAGGTTTGAACCCCTATTCGTCGACGAAAATAAATATGGATTGTCCCAACTATCAAAAGTTCATTGAACGTATTTTAGCCGGTCACGTGCCTTTGACATATCCTAATTTATAAGCTGAAGTTGAAATAAAAGCGCTCCGCCAATTTCAGAGATTTCCAACACTGAAGTCTTGAAGTCACCATAGAAATCAAAGTAAAGGAGAATGACGTCTGGCGATCTGGACTGAAGCCATTGAGTTGGCTCTTTGTACGGCAGCATATAGCAACGGCGCGAAATGCAAACATTGCATCGATCCTTTTTGCCCCAGTTACTGGAGGAGAAAATACAGGTTTTCTAGTTAGAAGTTTAAAACAAAACACCAGAGTTGTAATCAAGTCGCGTCTCGAGTCAGAATCTTCCAACACTACCTGACCTGAAAAATTCTGGGGAATTTTCCTCTTTTGAAATAACACAGAGGCTCGAGTCGATGACTTGACTTGAGTTCCTAATATAGCTGTTGTTGACTTGACTTGCTGAGAAAAAAGTGACTTGGTTACAACTCTGCAAAACACTTAGGACATCATGACTCACCCCTTTCGTGAATATTGCTTATAATCTTTCGAAAAAAGGATAAAATGAAATTTAACTTAAAAAGTTGAGTGCACACTGCAAGTAAGGAGACACGCAATCAACAAGTTTTTTTTTTCCGTACAGCGGAAGCGCCCTTACAACTTTCGTCGCTTCACTGGTTAAATATGCAAGGATGTACTGTGTCAGTGTCAGTAATTTCTATGCAACATAGGGGCGGATCCAGTTGGAAGGGGTTTAGGGTACCCCCTTTGAATTTTCTGATTTTTTTTAAATAACCTATTTTTGCACTTTGTTTATTATATGCTATAATAAGCTATTCCTTTGGGCTCCCAGTAAAATCTGGAGAATAGTAACCCATTTTCTTAGGTTCGTGGTTGGTAAAACCTTCGAAATACTCCAATGACAGAGTTTTGACTAGGTTCTTTTTATTACACAGCCTGTCAGGAATTCTTAGTTTCAGCTTCAGTGAGACCTCAGCCTCAAGTTATTGTGTACTCTGTACGAAGTGCCCTCCTATTTCGTATGATCAACACGGAAACCTTGTATAGACCTATTCGGTTATTGCGAGTTGAAAATTGTAAATTGAGTGATTTAACCCAACAACGCGTAGGCTGTCATAATTGTCTGTCGCAAATTTCTGCTACTAAGTTAAAACAGTTGTGAAGGCATATACGGACCTCAAATCCAGGTAAAAGAACGGCTTTTTGATTGGCATATAAGTTTGTTAGGGAATTGAAATTGTCTCGATGCAGAACCTGAATGTAGGTTCTGTCAAGAAGATTTTATTTAATGAAATATTTCTATCCCTCCCTACCTTTTCCCCTTGCTGGAAGCTGTTTGTCTGAATTTTTGTTCAAAATTAAAATTACGATAGTTGTAAAGTGCTCGGCTTCATACGTTATTGTATCATTTGGATGTCAGGTAATAAGCATCACGTCTGTGTCCCTTTTTATATAATGAATATAGAGCTTCCCGGAGACCCTATGAGGCGGCCACCAGCCTTAGATACCCTTTTATAATGCGCAATGAAGCAAAGTAAAATTTCTTAATAGCCCAAAAATATTGCTGTGGACTCCACGCACGTATTTTTGCGTAAGGACTTTCCCAGAGCAGAATTCAGTAAAGTAACCAAAAGTGGGGCTTCATTTTTATCTAACTAAAATTACAATTTACTGAGTTATGGACTTTTTCCAGCCATATATGATCAGTTCTAAAAATAGTCCAAATATATCACCATTTTGCACCTACGCAACCTTCAATTAACAAAAATTTCTTGAAGGGGCAGGGGGACACCCCTCCCATTAGACCCTTCCCCCAGGACGGCAGCTTTATGTAGTGACAAAGGAAGGACCCTCCACTGCTGTATACAAAATCGCGGGACGCTTAAATCATACATATTTACACAGACTCGGTGCCTTAGAGGTTACATTACGATGTCATCTGTGGTGTCCCCTTAATAAACAGAGCCTTACGGCACTACTGATTTAAGCCACGCCCTGAGAGCAATTTTTTATACGTGGAGAGGGACACACCTTCCCCTTAGAGTGCTTAGACCTTTCCCCTAGGATGGTCATCACTAATCGCCAAAGGATCAATATTCTTGAAAATTTTACCATTCTTACCAAAGGGGCATGGTATGATGGATAAAAGTTTGAAATAGGCCTATGTATTTGCTGTAGTCTTCTCCACAAAAAAAATTCATTTCTAGTGCATGAACATGCTGGAGAAATGAAAAATGATAACGCCATTTTGCATGTAGACCCCATCTGGAGACCAGCATTTTCCCAAAGGGGAGGGGACCCCCTTCCCTCATACCCCCTGCCCAGGACGGCCATCACTCATCCACAAGCTATCGTCACCCCCCTCCCCCTTACAGTAAAACCTGGATCCGCCCGTGCAACCCACATATGTAATCAAGAATCACTATCCTGTTTAAAACCTCGCCTAGCTCAAAATATCAACAAACGAAGTTGAAATAAGGAAAAGGGCTACTGTTACCGTTCAGGTCGGTGGCAGCTTGTATATGATGTAAATTTTAGCAAGGATTCAATAACCGGGAAAAGACCAAATAAGTGTGTAAATCAATGAAGAAAAAATTGTAATATTCTTCCTTATGTTTCAGTTTCTTGAATGAGTCGGTTAATCTTCATAGTGATGTTGCGTACAAAATGGATCACACCAGACGAGGTGTTGCAGTTGTGTTTGACAATCATCAGTTTCAGCATCTCAGATATCGGAGCGGCTCGAAGAGGGACTCAAATATGTTGAAGGCAACGTTGTCAGAACTAGGATTCTCCGTGAAAGTTCTATTCAACGCAGATTCGACAGAAATAAAGAATGTTCTTTTGACGGGTAAGCGTATACGTTTGACATGTATTGGATAAATTTTACACCTATTTAGAGGTAAAGGGCCTTGGCTTTTTCATGAAAGGCATATCAAAAATTTAAAAATTTTTCCCAGGAAATCACATAAATTGAAATATACCAATTGAAATTGTACTGTCTGAAACAGTTAGAGGTACTGCAAATGGTTAATAGACTAATTTAGTAAAAGATGTCATGAATAATAATCACAGGGACTGATGTTTGCCAAAATGTAACTAGTTAACTTTACACAACAAAAGTGTGGTGCCTCCTTTGTATTGGGATTGATTAAAGCTAATTACATACCCATTAGGCAAAGTAGCAGCCCTTGAGCA
Source organism: Holothuria glaberrima (assembly GCA_009936505.3). Taxonomy (NCBI): domain Eukaryota; kingdom Metazoa; phylum Echinodermata; class Holothuroidea; order Aspidochirotida; family Holothuriidae; genus Holothuria; species Holothuria glaberrima. The sequence goes on along the minus strand of WURT03663204.1, from coordinate 22,051 downwards.
CTCTCCAAGGTAAAGAAACATTCGTAAATGACAAAAGGAAGAAAAAGTACAATGAACGTTATCGTGGCGGTGTTACATTGCACCTGCTTGATTCAAGTTCACTATTGGTGGGAAGAAAATAAGCCTGCTTTTGCACCACATTCTAAAAAACATCCGGATCAGAGGGGCATCGACCTCAAATCCGAATCATTTAATTCATCAAATGTGGGTAAAAATGACCAGGATTGGGTCATTTTATCCAAAAATGATTACTGAAAATGACACGGATTTGGGTCGGCGTCCCTCTAATCTGAATTAGGTTCAAATTCTGTCGCATATCAAAAGGCAAAATGTGGGTTTGCAGCAATCTTTCAATATTCTTTGATGTACAATTTCTTTGATGCTCACAGAAGCCGCAAGAGACCACAGTGATGCCGATTGTTTTCTCTGCGTTTTTCTTTCACATGGAGATGACGGAATCATTTACGGGTCAGATGGGGACTATGATGAAGAAGACACACAGATTCCACTTCAAGAACTTTTTGATTTGTTTAGAGGAGACAGATGTCTTTCTCTTGTAGGGAAACCGAAGATATTCATTGTACAGGTGAATACTCATACCACCAAATCACACACTCCATATCCCCTGTGTTTGTTATGTTTATATGTCAATGCCGTTACCATATCACGGATTTCTAATTTGAAAAGCTCCGGCAGGTTTTATGTAAAATTTACAAGAGGTTAAAAATAGACGAATAGTAAGAATAATATTAGCTAAGGTATATAAGACCATCTGCGCCATTATATATCTTCATCTCGAGAATATTTGCGAATTGTTTATGCATCAGGATCGCATTTATCAGTTCTATTAGTAGCGGAGAGTAAGAGAGGGGGAAACTTAAATTTAGATCATTCTTCAAGGGTTTCTTATTAAGGCGACGGCGACGGTAGGAGATGGTATTAAAATGTCTGTTTCGTCCATCGTTTATGATCGTTAGTAGATATTTACATCAGTAACAGACCTCAAAAGTGCTCTTTACACAGCCCCACTTTCTTTTCAATCCTTAACGTATTCAAGCACGTGAGAAATATAGGCTTACAGCAACCTCACAATTATTTAGTACTCCTGTAAACATTATTATTCCTGTTCAGTTTCTTGGCAAAAATGAAGCAAAAAGCTAATAGGTCCCATTTAGGTCTTCAGTGCGAAATAGGACCCCCAAAACGCCTTAAATATTCCGCTTTATTAGAAGGGACACTGCCCCCATAATTATAGGTCCGACGTTGGATGTCTTCTTGGTAAGGATAAATTCATCTTCATATTAATTGGTATCCTCTGTAGCTTATATATATTGCTAATCAAAAGTTTTACCTATAAAATCAACACCTTAAAATTTCATTTTCAAAGTAGTTGAAAAGCTGTAGAAAGTGATAGTGTATATACAACCAGGGGCGGCGATCTGTAAAAATTATTGAGTGGGACATCTGCTTGTGTGAACGCTATGCACCTCCGGCCAGGGATACAGGGGACCCAGCTTATATCACAATAATTCATATCGAAAATGTGTGTAACAACGTTAACTTTTTCTGCATACCTCTAAATATTAATGGGGGCCATTTGATATTATGCTCCCTCTAAAAATATTAGGCGGACATATCCCATATGTATATATGTTATTGTTGTTAGATGAGGTTTATGGCTGTTTCTAACCAATTGGTTTAAGTCGGGCCGGCCAAGGCCTTTTTTCCAGTTGTGGCACACTGGCTTGTTTTCCCTACTCCATTTCTTATGTTGAGCACCAAGCACAATGGCAGTAGATTCCATTTTTAAAGTCGTTGGTATGACCCAGCCAGGATTCGTACCCCTGACCTTCGACGCAAGTCGGATGCTCTAACCACTTGACCACGCAGTCGGTCTTCCCCATATGTATATACGTAACTTTGATTGGTCAATGATAATTTGCATAGGTTATTTAGTATAGCAAACAGCTGGCCCGTAGCCAGGCAAGGTTCTGAAGGTGGTGGGCGAAATGGCTTCCAGGGGGTGGGTCAAAATTTTTTTAGGGGGCCAAATGTGTTAACATGTATTAAGTCAACGGCAACTTAAAACTCTAGGGGGCGAAAAAAATTTCAGGGGGCGTCGCCCCCTTTGCCCCCTTGGCTACGGGCCTGACAAACAGCACATACTCTGAATTGGGTGAGAAATTCAGACTCAGCACATGCAGGCCATTATCTCTTTGTCAAGGAGGTGTACCAGACAGGTTTTTTTCTTTTGACATGGAGTAGGGGCTAGAATTAAATTTAGTAGAGACATGTTTACAATCTGGGTGAGATTTTCTGCCCTTTAAGCCTTCTAATATGTAATCTGCACATCTAGTTTGAAATATGCATTTGAATTACTTCAAGTAAAGTACAGACAAATTCTTTAGTGGACGACATTCATATTTCTTTGTCCGAAACAATGGTAAAATTTTATGGTTGTCATAATGTTCCGCAGGCATGCCGTGGCTCAAAGTTCGAGGAGGGCGTGTCGATAGTTGAAGTAGACGGTGCTTCTACACAAACTGTTCACGAAGTGGAAGAAGGGACAAAACCAACTATACCATCAGGGGCTGATTTTCTAATTAGCTACTCAACTTCCGAAGGTATTTATAAATTGGCAAAATTTAATTATTTTCCGTAGGTGAGAGGCTGTTTTCACATGAAAATGAAGTCGACATCTCGAGTCGGTCATTTAATTAACCAGTTAACGGTATACGAGTACAGGTGGCTTAAGCGAAGGTACCTCCATCTAACTGGCAACAGTGTACCTCGTTTTATATTTAACTTATCAGTTAAATTTAATTTTAAACACCTCGAACAATTCTTAATGTAACCTTCTGTACTCCCTGAAAGTGTTCAATGATGAAATAAAATACTTACTGAAAATGTCGTTCCATACATGTTTAATAGGACTATGATGAGCGAAAGTTCTACGTTGCAACCGCCATTGGTAACATAGTTTAGCTTACAACGGCATGGGCGTGGATCATGGGGGACGAGGGGACGGGTCCCCTCACTTTTTTGGAAAAAGGGGAAATCGCCTAAAACTCCCCCTCACTTTTTCAAAAATGATGAAAACTAAAACTGTGATTACGAATTGACACTGCATATTAAAAGCTAAATTTCGCCCAAATATGGCACCATTTGCCAAATAGACACCTTTCAATTTCGTTTTTTCTTCAAAGCCTTAGACCCCTCCCCATCATAGCGATTCGTAAATGGTAAAGAGTGTAACAATTTACTGTTCACTCACTTCACGAAGTGTTGTTTTGATTTATCCCAACGACTGGGTTAAAAATTCACTTAAGCAAGCAAAATGAAAAAAAAAAAAAAACTTGCTAAAAAAGGAAAAAATCTTTGTGATATATTCAATTCAAATTAAGCACCAAATGTAGCACCATTTTGCATCTAGCCCACCTTGCGTGAGCAAAAATTTTCCAAAGGGGAGGGGAACACCCCTCGCCTTCGACCCCTCCCCCAGGACAGTGATTCGCAAATGGTGAAAAGTTCCCCCCACTTTTGGAAATGGATCCACGACAATGTACTACGGAAAAAAGGATCAAGCAGGATATATGAAGTCAACTTAGTGGAAAGTCTTTCATTTTTGATGAATTTTTAACTTGTAAGCAGTCAAATGACTTTAACTAGGATATAAAATCGTTAGCAAGGGCCTAAAAGATCCAAACACTGGCAGCAAACATATGGATAAAATGGATTGCCGTTTTGTGTTAACGAGTTCTTAGGAAAATCTGTTTCATGACTAAAAACAAGCTATCAGAACAATTAAATATTTTAAAACCCTGGATGACATCACAACGTGACCTACTTAGTTCAGATACAGAAGATGAAGAATTGTATTTTAAAAGACTCAATAAGCCCATAAGCTAACACTTATTGATAGACAATGTGGACAACCTTTTGCCAGTTCTTCGTCTTATAACGTCACACATTTTTAAACCTTTGAGGCCATGCTTACATACATGAATTTAGTTGTTTTTCATTCTTGAGCCAGGCCCAAAATAAGATAATGTGCTAAAGAGGGGAGGGGGGAGGGGGGAAGAATTTTTCAGGGGGTGCATATGTATAAAAATGTAATAAGTAAATGACAACTTGACCGCTACTTGAAACTTTCTTTGAGGTGATTTTTTTCAGGGAGGACTTCTTCCCCTCTACCCCCTTGACTACGGGTCAGGCTGGAACATAATTACATGCAATTAGTTTTCTCTCTCCACAGGATTTTTCTCTCATCGAGACACCTGCTTAGGTTCCTGGTTCGTTCAAGATCTTGTAAAAGTTATGAAAACGTATGGTTCATCAACCGAATTTACAACACTTCTCACCTTCGTGAACAGCCTAGTGGCAAAGAGGGCAGTAGAGAAATGTGAACAAAAGGAGCTGATAGGGAAGAAACAGATGCCTTGCTTTCTTTCAATGCTCACGAAGCAACTTATTTTCTCTCCTAAGAGGTCCATCATTAAATAGCTTCCATAAAATGTCCAACGATTAAAGTCGAAAGATTGTTTTTACAAGCTAAGTTATCTTTGAAATTAATAATAAATTACCTTTACTTCAAGTATAGATACACTTCATTTTTGTCGACTTACAGCTGCTTTTTTCATTCTATAAAAAGTTTGTTGTCAAAATAATGCAGCCAATAATATGAATAAACATTTAAACTAAGATATTTTTTTATCAATAGTCATATCCAGGTGGATTAACGTATGTTTTCTTGTGTTATCTTAAAGTTGAGTGACGTTGCCGAGTTGGAAAGTATAAGAGCTTGGTCAGCATTGATATAAAACAAGGATTTTGAGTCGTACATGTGGCATTAGACGAGGATAATGACGATCGTAAGGAAACCTCTCCCTGAACTTTTGTAAGAACGTTAGTGAACTCAAAGTCTTTGCCAAGTTCTTTTAATTTCTTACATAATGTGGATATGTACCAAGAACCTTCCTTCCGACTTCGATATGAATGGAAACCTGTATGAAAGAAAGCAAAAGTCAAAGTTACTAAATCATGTTTGATTTTTGTTACAACTTAACTAGCTTATCAAAATTTCGACAATGACTAATTTTTTTTATATCAACAAGTTATCTTTTGTTCTTGCTTACAAACTCTTTCCATGGAAATGTCCAAAGTAGAACCACCTTCGTCTCACTCAAATCTCCAAGTTTTACTTTTATCAGGAAACTGCTATTTTGGAATCCCTGGTTCAAATGCTACCACATAGGAGTAGGGAGCTTCTTCGAAAGTGTGTGTGTGGGGGGGGGGGAGTAAGTGAATATCAGTGATCACTGTCCCTAGGAGGGGTCTAAGGGGAGGGGTTTTCCCTCCTTTTTTGGAAATGTTTTGACCATTTTAAGTGCAATGTTTGAAAAACTGTGAAATAAGTTCATCTTATTCAACTCATTCCCTATTTAATTAAAAATGCCTTTTTTATTCTAATGTCATAACCAATGTGCGTCCATATTTGAGAAAAAAACACGGGCATCTGAAGTATTATATAACAAAACAAAAAGAATATTTTGGCAGCATGTCATCCAACGTGAGGGGGAAAAAGGAGGTTTCCGCCCCTCTCACCAATCAGAGTGCGGGCCGCCGTCCCCGCTGCCCCCTTTTCCTACGCCTGTGTACCATAAAAGCGAGTGGTGGAAATCACATTTCAATACAATACTTAATCTTGGTATTAATTAAAGAAAAAAAAAACCGAGAAAATCAGTGGTGGTGCACTTTGTCTCACCTTTTAGCATGCATGCCTGGAAAGCAACTTGTATAAAATTTAGAGAAGAATTAGGAAGAAAGATTTTGGAATATTGTCTTTGCTACATAATACTTTAAATTCTTCGAGAAGTAGAATACTTCGTGTTATAGTTGTGAACATGGTATCTTAATGTGTACCATTACTGAGGCAAAATTTCTTTCAGTTACCTGAAATGATCGATATATCACAAATATTATTCCACCCACCAGGGGGCCCAGTAGGCCATGCCCCCCTCCCCATTGAAAAATGAGGAAAAATAAAAAAAGCGAAAAATGGGAGAAAAAATGAAAAAAGAAAAGAAAAAGAGAGGCGAGAAAAGAGGAGAATTTTTTAAACGATCCCAAAAGACGTTTAAGCTATATATGTCTGTAGGGGGTAGGGTGAGGTGTGTTTTCGACCGAGTGATGGATCTATTGTAATCATTTTCTATCACAAATGTTTCTCAAACTATCAGAATTTTCGCAAATCCTTTGCAAACTACCAAACTTTTCGCGCGCTCTGCGTGCTTCAAACCTTGACGCAATGTTGTTCTTATTATCAGTATGTTTCGATAGCAACTCCCAGAGAAGCACAGCAGCAAAAGTCCAAAGCTGTTTACGAATCACTAGGTAAAAGACCAGTGGCTTTTTGAGTGACATATATGTTTGTTCGGCAATTGAAAGTGTCTCAATGCATATTCTGACTGCAGTTTTTTTCACGGAAATCTTATTTCACGAAAAGTTTCGGCTCGCTGGGCGCGTATACGCCACGGTTTGCATTCCATCTCACGACTATTATGAAGGTAATAATACATGGTGATCACAACAACTTGAAAAAAAAAATCAAAAAAAAAAAAAAACAGATTCATCTCCAAACATCTTTAGGGGTCTTCCATTAATATGGGATCTTTCAATCTAATTTGTAGCATGATGTGAAAGGTTGGAACTTGAAAGTTCGTATTTGCCGTAATTCAGTTTTCAGAAATTTTTACCGATCGCTTCGCGTGCAGCCATTATCGGTATAGATGGTAACTGGTAATACACCTACGACGAAAAAGCATTCTGAACCGCGCTTGTTAGTCCTTCACCCCATCTTCTATACCTATCACACATTCCCCATTGCTGGAAGCTGTTCTTCCTTCAAAATTACTGTAAAAATACGATAGTTGTAAGGTGCTCTGCATCATACTCTCTATCATCATTTGGATGTCAGGTAATGAGCATTCAGTGGCATATTTAGGGGAAGGTATGGGCCACGAGCCCTCCTTGCTGGCACCGTTTTTTCAGTACCTAAAGTAATTAAAATTTTTAACAGAAAATTTTTACTTCAAAGGTAGCATATGTGGCACTAGATTTTATGTAAGGACACCTAATTTTTCAAGAATTTCCAATCACCCCCTCCACTTAGACCCCTCCTACCAAGCCGGCGATCACACAACATGCTACATTGCAAACAGTTAGAAAAAAATCTAGCTATGCAACTGCAAGCACTATGGCATTGCCCCATTTTATGTAATTGATCCAGAACTTCCGAGAGGACCCATACAGGCATCTGCCAGCCTTAGATGCCCTTTTAGAGTTAGTTAGTTAGATGAGGTTTAACGCCCCAGTTTCCAACCAATTGGTTCAAGTCGAGCCGGCCACGGCCTTTTTTCCAGTTGTGGCCTACTGGCTTGTTTTCCCTTACTCCATTGCTTATGCGTAGCATCACGCACAACGGCAGACGGTTCTATTTTAAAGTCTTTGGTATAACTCGACCTGGGAATCGAACCCGGGCCTCCCGCCCTTTTATAATGCAAAAGGAAGCAAAGGAAAATTTTGATAATTGTCAAAGAATATTTCCGTGCACTCCATGCACGTATTTTGGCATACAAAACTATCCCAAATAGAAGGCAGTAAAGTAGCCCAAAAGAGAGGGCCTTAGGAGAATTGTTGACAACGTATTCTTCTCCTAGAATAATCTTCTTTCATCCATAACAAAAAATTAGAATTCACTAAATTATGGACATTTTCCAGCCTTATTTGATGAGCCCCAAAAATGTCCCGAAGATACCACCATTTTGCATCTAATCAAAATTAAAATAACAAAAATTTCTCAAAGGGGAGGGAGAACTTCCTCTCCTTAGACCCCTCCCCCAGGACGGCACCGTTCTGAAGTGACAAAGGAAGGATTCTCATAGCCGTGCACGAACGCAGGATACATGAGGTGCAAATTACGCACACATGGGAGTTTAAACTGAGGTAGCATTACGACATCATCGGTGATGCCCCCAATCACGAAAGTCTGGCGGCGCCACTGAGTGTAATAATGTTTTCATTTTGGCAAGACAATTGTTTCCTTTGTTTAATATGTTTTTTTTTCTGTCGGTCTACTATTATATGTTCTGAGCATTGTCAATGACAATGATACGTTACTATACATTTCCTTCTCACAGTTTGACAATTGACTGGTAAAGCTTATAAGTATTTGACCTCTTCAATTAATGAAACAAATGCGTAACTATTCATTCATTAATTTGTGCATTCTCTCCAACCTGATGGAACGAAGAAACGAGATGGAAAAAAGTTGGATATCTTGTTCGCCTACATGTATAGCGGGAGTGATCATCGTTAAAATGAAAAAAGCAGAAACAGATCCTTAAAATTTGCAAAGAGTTTCACCAAATTGCGTCTATGGGCCCCTTAAATATTCAAAAAATTTCCAAAAGGAAGGGGGACACCCCTCCCCTTAGACCCCTCCACAGGACGGCGGTCCCAAACAACGTTCAGCACCCACCGAGTCGAAAAACCAGCTTACCTACCCCCACGCATTTGAAACAACACACTAAACAGAGCTCAGTTGAAATCAAAATTATTCTCTCAAAATTGTAATTTACTGTATGAAATGTTCGCACTTGTACATTTCTAAAACATGAGATATAAAAAGTTGGAATGGTTAAACGCAACTTAAAATACCTAGAAAGTACCATTTCCTGCAATCTGGGAGGCATTTTTGGACAAAATTTTCTCGATACGCTCCGCGCCAACTCACGGTGGCGCTCCGTTTAGATAGTGTCGGGACATATTTTGCCCCCGCCATAAATACAGTCCTGGATACGCCCCTGATTCTACCACCACCATTAAAAGCTATGATTTTGACTGCAGTGTAGTCTTAAACAGATCAGAAACTTAACTTTATCTGGCGAATAAATGAAAATACATTATCATACCTTGTTGAGTCGAATAGCAAATTAGAAAGTCAGTTCCTGATGGTATAATGAGTTGAATCCCCTCTTCAACCTCCGGGCCTGTTAATGAAGCTGATATTGATTCCGTGGCAGAGATGCCCGTGGTACTACCCTCATCTTCTTGAGGTTTGCATGCCTACAGGAAATTACTACATATCTTGTAAGTTCAGTTTTAGTTTAAAATTGAATAAGTTAAACCCAAGTTGCGTCATTTTAACAACAAAATGCGAACTAGGTCGCTTACCAAAGTAAACCCATTAATCTAATTTTTGGAGCAGAGAAAAGCCTTATAGTACGTGATGCATGTCAGCAACCTTCAGGAAATGATTGACAAACCTTAGGATATAGATGGGAAAATAATGTGATTTCTTTGCCATACTTTTGCTGCGAAAGTGAAAGATTTAAACTGATATTTCATTAAGGTACGTATAGTAGAGACAAGAAGATGGCACCACTGGCCTCTACAGGTGTCATAGTTATTCATGTCTTATCATTCCTTTTTCTCTGGATAACATACTCATAAAATTATTTCTCAGTCCTATTCAACTGCCGTGCTGAGGAAGGTGTCTTTCCACTTTGAAAAAAAATGATTAATTTAGAGTAAGGCCGTCCCTGGCTGGGGGGAGGGTGTCTGGGTGTGACACTTCCATTCGCGGAACTAGACTAGTCAGCAAATTTTTGTACCCGTCGGCAAAATGAAGGGAAGATGGGGAAGGATGGAGGAAAGGAGAGAACTAAGGAAAGAAAAACGAATTTTCATGGGTTGCTCCTTAAAGGTGTATTGTTCATTTACCTGTATAAGAAATATTTTTGGTTTTCCGATCAAAGATGTACATTTTTGATCTTGAAATTGTTCGAATACATCTGTTTGGAGGTCGATTCCAGTCAATGGGTCTGCCTGGATGCTGTCAGAACCGTACACTACACCATTGTCTCCGTGCGTCAAAAACGCACAGAGAAAACAGTCGGCATTATAATGATCGTCCTCAGCAACTGTCAACATAGGGAACATATCATTAATAAAACATAGGGAACATATCATTAACACAACATAGGGAACATATTACAACAACATAGGGAACATATTACAACAACGTAAGGAACACATCATTAATACAATACTGCATCATGCAAGTAATTTAATTTATAAGCAAGGGCATATCCAGGAATTTTCAAAAGGGGGCGCAAGGTTTGATTGATCGCTGTCATGGGGGAGAGGTCTAAGGGGAGGCTCCCATTTGGAAAAATTTTACTTTTGGGAGAGGACTGAGATGTAAAATGGTGCCATATTTGACACATTTTGAAGCATATTTATGATAATTTTTTCACGAATGACGGCCAGTAGTGGAAGGGGGGGGGGACGCAACAGCCTGGGTTCCCCACTGTTGTAATGGTAAATTTCGAATTGGAAGCTATTTAACTACCACATGTAGTCAACACGCCCATAGGCGTAAGAAGGGAAATACGTTGGGGGCTAAAGAATGCTTCCTGCTATTTTATGAAAACTCCTTTTTTGTCTACTTATAGGCATATCTTAAACAGTAGAACCTTTCAATAAAATACCAATTTTTTCTATTAATGTACGTCAGCAAATAAGCAGAATGTAATTGCAACAATATGAAAAAGGACCCTCAAAATTCTTTAAGTTACCAGATTTTGAAGCAAAAGAAAAAACGGTATAACTAGAGATGAAATGTACCTATCTCAGTAGTGTATGTTAATTGTTTTGTTAAAAACACTAATTTGGCTAATTTTGTAAGAATTTGTAGTGAAAAGCATTTTTCACTCCGTGGTACAGCTAAAGTAGCGATCATATGTACACTGCAGGCCAGTATATGGCTGAAGCTGCTGAAATACTTAGAAGTTCATTTCATTCCGTACAATTTTCTTTCAAATCCTACGGTAATCTTACAGATATTAACACTAAAATTTGTCACATTTTGTACCCAAAGTGGAATTTTGACGAGTACCGTTAAGTCCTTTCATAGCTCACATTCATAAACAGTACGGTAGGCTATTTTATTTTACTTTAATGTATACATCTAGTTTGTCGTTTCACTGTCTGAATGCAGCAAAGTCATTGAACGTTATAAACGTCTCATACCACGCAGGTAACGTTGCATCCATATTATTGAAAAAGAAAGAAAAACAAAGTTAAACATGGATGTGCTACACGTGCGTGCTTGCTTCAAGTTTATTGCGGGTAACTTTAACTGTTAAACAACATCAACCACGGCTAGTATTGCTTCTCTCGAAAGTCATATGGGAGCAACGAATATACCTTATACACATGACGTCACAGAATAGAAAGTACGCCCTCCATGGAGGCAAGCTCTTGTTATTGCAGCTCCCACCTACAAATGCACACAGCTGATTCGTGTACCGGGCGATTCGCACGTAAGTCTTCTTCGCAGGCGTGTGAAATCTACGGCGTGCGCGACATGTGCTTCATATTTTTGCGGCCAAAGTGATGTTGTGTGACGTCAATGCATAAGGTCTACACGAATTGCACCTGAAAATGTAGATAAACTAGTCACCTTTTGCTTGAATCAGTCTTTAAACTTTACATTGCAAGGCAAGATTTGGTGAAGGCTGAAAAATTGTAGAACATAGCCTATGCAATATTTGAAACTTTTACAACATCATTACCATTTTTGATCTCTTCCTTGATCTCCTTGGCTAGTAAATCGTTTTTGATGATTATATCGAAACCGAGCCTTCCGAGAGCAGACTTCAAGTGTGTCACATCCTTGTTAGACCCATGTCTATTTGACATGTGACGAAAATTTTCCACGTTGACGATAAGGGCGGTTCCTCGACGTTGATGATGCATATTATAGGCGTGTGCACCGTCCATTGCTTGGTCCGATTCTGTGGGTTTCCCATCCTCGTGCCTGTGTAAGTGTGATATAAAGAACAAGACTAAGATAGTATTGTATTTCTTCCAAAATTATGTCGTCACAAAGAGGTTGTTGTTTAAGTTGTATGTCATCAATGACAGTCACTGGTTTCGCTTTGTCATGTGTAGGATAGTATAGTGACTTTTCGTGGAACTGGTTTTCAGCCATTTCGTTTTTGTCTAGGCCTAATTTTCTTCCATAGCTTGTTCTGCCCCACTTGAGTAGTCCTTCAACTTGGTTTTCTTTACTCTGATTGTTGTACAGTTGTAGCCGAAAAAGTTTCCTTGACTATTTGCCAGACATAATAGTTTTCAAACCAAGATTTACTATACCTGAAGTAAGAAATTGATTTTACGTTTTTCTTATAGCCCTAAACTACGTTAAACTCGGTGAACCCTATTTCTTCCCCCTTTCTCTGGTTTCAGGTATGTTATTCAGTATACAATGCCTTACCTTGATGTCCGTCTGAGACGAGTGCCTTTCTCACCCATAGCAACAGAATCCATTCTTTAGGACAGGCAGTTTATTGGAGTGTTCCTTTTGTCGTAACGTGCTCATCAATTTCAATTTTTATCCTATGAGTGTTATTCTTCAGGAGAAACTTATGTTGCATGAAGCTCCCACACGTTCACATAAGCCATAAAATAATTGTGTGACTTAGTTTTGCTTTCCACTGTAATCTACATACAGAAAAGAAATGATCAGAAAAGCGTCTACGTGGCAAGTTTCCCTCTAATTCTTTGTATTGTCAAAAAGCACTTTGTTCCAAGCATTCATGCCTAAGCGGTTACAGTTTTGTGGCCTATTCAGCCCATAGCTCGTCAATGGCTTTGGAATAACATGAATAACATTAATTTTGTACTGTACTTGTAAAGCGCATAGTGTAATAAAATGCTGGCTTAATTGAATTCCTTATTAGCCGAGTTTGCTTCTAACATATCATATCAAGCCCGTACGAGGAAATAAACCTTAACTAACCAAGGCAACGGAAATAGTTATTTACTTCTCGATCTTTCGCTCAGAACACGCGGAAAAACACTCTCATACTGGGTTTTGTATTCGTATGTATTGAAACATCATTATCACTTTACACACTATCATCTAACAGCACAAGGTACCTATCATGTAGTCAAGGAATATTATTATTCCACTTACAATGATCCTTCATGTGCATTCATCCCTAAAATATAAAAGGGTAAGGACATGAAACAGTCTTTTGTCTTAATCTTCCTAAGAGACATATGCCACCCATGGAGCAATGCCCCACCTTTTCCTCATCCTGGTTTTTAACTTCACATGCAGAAAGTATGATGCTATACTTACCAGTCTTTTTCATACAAACGACGTACGTGTTCTTTACGGAAAGGCCAAATTCTTGTCTTCACCAGAGCGCTAGATTCCCAAAGTTACGAATTGCCTGACATGAAAACTAGCTCTTCATTATATGACTAGTGTAAATTCAGCACTTGAATTATGTACCGCTCGTACAGCATCTTGTAGTTGTATAACTATGCTGTTGAACAAATGATAATTGTAAACTTCACGTTTCGAATGACGGTGATCCTTGTACTTTTTTTAAAAAAAATGAACTGTTCAAGAAAGACAAAGAGAAGTTTGACAAGTATTGATTAACGAATCGACGGCTGTGGAAAATTAATGTTATAGAAACAAAGGGAACGACATATCCATTCGCGTGTGTTCTTTTAAAGCGAAACTAGCCTTGCGATGTCATATGGCAAGGAATAGAAGTTTCTATTGTTACTGAAATGCAATTGATACAGTAGTAGATTTGTATGAAGTGTAAACAAAAAGAAAAAAAAAAAAAAAAAAAAAAAAGAAGAAGAAACTTCCTAGTGTGGTTCACTGAGCTGTTAGGGGTCACTTAAAGAAGACGCAGTGATGAGTCACAAAGCTAAGTTATGTGAATACCACCAACATTTGTGTAGAATGCGGTGCGAAAAGGGTAATACTGAGTTGATTCTTGAATAACTTCTGAAAAATCGGGGTGTGGGCTGTTTATATCGTACCGTCGCCTATCTCGCCACTTCATTGGGATGTAAAAATGAGTTACAAGTGAAGGAGAGACGAGGATTGCCCTAAAACGAGTCAAAATTAGGGCCTTGTGTGTAATCTGCAATGTGTTGGCTACATTTAAAACTGTCCCCAACCATAGTTGGTGATTGTTAATTCAGATCAGATTACATTAATCACAGACAACGTTCTGTTTTAACCGGCAGTCCCCTTATATTATGCATGTATTATATGTCGTGTAATTGTTAGTAGTTATTCGCATGTGCCCATGTTTCGGTTACTTTGAATAAAAAAGGATTAATCATATTTGGAGTAAGATACCTATTGCTTTTGGTGAAGGTCAGAGCAGTGGCGAATCCATGGGGGGGGGGAGGCTGTGGGCAATGCCCCCAAAGTTATTTTGTAACATACAGTGGCTTACGCAGATTTCTCTCAAGGGGGGCATGCAGTATGTTGTGTGATCGCCGGCCTGGGGAGGGATCTAAGGGGAGGGGGTGTCCCCATCCCCTTTGAATTTTTTTTTAAAAATTAGGTGTCCTTACGTGCCACATATGCTACCTTTTGAAGTAAAAATTTGTGTTACAAAATTTACGTATTTTTAGGAACTAAAATAATTGTCATCATTAAGGGGGCCCATGGGAGACCCCTCCCCTTTGAAAATTTTTTAAAAATTGGGTGTCCTTACGTGCAATCTGGTGCCACATATGCAACCTTTTGAAGTAATATTTGTGTTACAAAATTTGCGTATTTTTAGGAACTAAAAAAGGGCATCAGGGCTCGCCGACCTGGGGGAAGGTCTAAGGGGAGAGGGTGTTCCCCTCCCCTTTGAAATTTTTTGAAAAATTATGTCCTTACGTGCAATCTGGTGCCATGTATGCTACCTTTTGAAGTAATATTTATGTGACAAAATTACGAATTTTTAGGATCTAAAAAAAAATTGGCATCCGTGAGGGGGGATGGCCCAATTGCCACCCCTGCGCACGCTACTGGTAACACATTCTTTCCCCCAAATAATTCCAAGCGATATGTTAAAAAACGTTTAGAGTTTTCTTTGACAGGAAAAATACAACATTTACATTAGATAAAACCTTTGATAAATATGACGAACTTGGCAATGGATGAACTGGAACAATTGACAGGTACAACCTTAACTGAAAGGATAACAAGAAATGATGGCGCACTGGTCCAATTTGTCAAAGCATAACCCCATGCATGAGGTATCAAGATTTATGTACCATAGTCATGTACAATGTAGGCTCCAAAGATCAAATTATAGAGAAAATCATACACCTTTTAACAAACATAACTCTGATACGTTAATTACTAATTCTAATTTTAATTAGCCCGCTTATGAACGCTTGCAATGGATGCTCTTACTATAAGATTATTTGAAATATTGTATGATAACTGTGTATGTCAATGGTGCAGGGGAAAGTGCTCGATTTCTCACTTTAACGGTCTGGGTTAGAATCCCATTTATGATAATTACTTTTTCAGATTTTGCCATTCATTTTTTGTCTCCTTTAACTCACCATACTTGATATTTAAAGATAGGAATAATGGACACCCAACACTGCCAGGGACAGCCCGGCACTGCCCAGTGCCACTCGGCACGGTCCGAAACGACCGCACCACATAAAATGAAAACTCATTAACAAGGGCTACTTTCTCGGCAAGAAATCGGCATAGTACGGACATCCTGGTTTGTAAAAGAGAGGGTAAATTGACTACCTGATCATTTCAGCGAGATCAATTCCTCATGGATTTTTGTGCTAATTGAATGAATTGCAACACCCTGGCTAGTGCATCAACATAACGTCCATAGCTGATAATTCCCTCAGAGTAAGCGTGGTCACCAAAGTGGCCATATAGGTCAAACAATGTTTAGCTTATGCCAGAGGGGGGCCACAAAACTGGTTTATGTTATTTACCTACGTACTGATTTGTTACGTAATCATTTTGATATTTAGGCGACTTACGAGGTATTGTATACGTGTAATGATTATAATTAAAGTATGGCTTGCGGAAAAGCATTTTTTAGATGTCTCCTGCCTTAAGATGCGATCGAATTGCACAAACAACGGTATCAAACATCTCGGTCGGCAACAGGAAAATGACATCGGCCGCATTAATCCCACTTGTATTCAGCCTCTGGAAGCTTCACCTTTGTCTTCTAGGATGGTTATGTGGGGAGTAGGGATAATTTGTACCTTAACGTGAACGCTGCAGGCACCACGCCGAAGGCACCAGCAACACCTTGTAGCCTTGTAGACCCTATGCATTGGACTCGCGCATGTCATGTTAGAGGACAAACAATGGAGCTATATTTAGATGAGGTACATGACCATGATACACATACTGCACGCACAACGTTACTTTCGTACACACAGGCACCCTTGGGCGGGTCTGCATTTGTCTTTGTGTAAATTGTAATGCTACGCGCATACCTCAGCCGAGGGCGCACTTTCCCTTTTGTGACGTCATATGCATAGTCTTTAAGAAGGTGCTGTTTGGGGTCTAAGGGTCTCACTACTTAGATTTCATTTCACTGAAACACTTTTATACTTACTACAATGTTGTGCTGGCAATGTCTCATGCCAAATGTTTCATCTCCCTACTCAATCATTGTGTTTCAAAGATATTAGTCTTTCTGCTAATTTAATAAATAGTACATTTCTAGTCGCAAAATCTGGAAAGCTAAATATGACTACCAAAGATTGGATTTTAGGAGGTTTTAACTAACCTGGGTAGTTTTTTACCAAACAGTTTTTAAGGGGGCATACCTGCCTAGCGGTTTTTAGAATATGTCCTGGTGAGGTACCAAAAACTAATATGTTGTAAAATAATTACTGATATCTTTAATCGTCCAGTTATTATTAAAAGAAAGTTAAATAATCCCGAAATGCAGGATCTTTATTGATCTTAATGTTCTTTTTAGCAATACGGTCAAGGCCAGTTTCTAGCAATAACTGAAAAACTAGGATGTACACAAGTAAATAGTTGTGAGTAATGTGATAAGTAACTTCGGAAAAATATCGAATGTCCTTTGAAACACAATTCATCCAATAACTGTTAGGAATATATCTCTTAGTTTATGAGCTGGAACAAGTCAATTTTGCAACTTTGGTACTTTGCAATCTTTACGAAGGTAGCACTAAACATGGCGATTGACATGTGCTTTTCTCTTTTTACAGTTCTTTAAACAAATAACCTGAAGAACATCCTTAAAGGATAAAATTTAAGTCCAAAGATTATCCGCACCTTCTTCGAATGTGACATCTAAAAGAAAACTTCCGTTTCCCGATACACGTGCAACTCAGTCCCATAAATACTTTCCGATTCTCCCACTGGTAGGGCAACGGTTAAACGATAAATTCAGTTCGAAGTTGATTTTACCAAGGTGTGTCTTTGAAAATGGCAACAAAAATTTACCGTATAATTAGCAAGTGAATGACGAAGATGCACTTGAATTCGACTATACTAGTTGCTCCTTCGCCTTTTCCCAAGCAATCACACTTTCAGTTCATACTGAAGCTGTTGATAGCGTTTTGTGAATTAAAATCGTCATCATGAGACTTTTACTTGTGTCAAGTTTTGTACTTGGATTGGTCATGTCAGATATTCCAGCATCATTATCGGTAAGCACAGAAATCGTGTCTTGTCACCTTTATTAAACTTTTCGAACAAAGTTGACAAGCGTGAAAACGATCGAGGTTTTAATTTTAAGGGCAGTTCTATAAAGTCTCAGATCACAGTATTGTGGACGGATCAACTTTCTCAATTTCGGTATTTATATGTGTTATAGCATTTTCAATTCAAGTTAGTCAAATTATTCACTTACATGCTAAAAGAATCTTAAATTTAAGCAATATCCTACCCAAGTAAACTTAACATTCAAACAACTTCACCTAATTTACAGTTTTAATTTGCCTTTGAAAACCCAAAATACTTCTTTGTAAAATCTCGTGATCTATTAATCAAGCTTTATTTTAAGTAAGGCTGTAATTCAGTTTCATCCTTTCAAATGCAAAAGTGTTATGCGAAAAATAAGTAAAGTAGCAGACGAGTCCAATGCTACGCATTCGAGTTCTTTGTTAGTTCTACAAGGATGCTTGTTTTTAAAGATAGCAGATACAATAATTAAGTTCTGAGCCTTATGCTTTAAAAAGAAAATGATTAACTTCAGTTAAGATAAACTATATTCTTTGATAAGACTGACTTCGTCAAAATTTCGTGCCAAAACATATTGCCGCTCCATGCCAAAGTTATATAAAT
Source organism: Holothuria glaberrima (assembly GCA_009936505.3). Classification (NCBI taxonomy): domain Eukaryota; kingdom Metazoa; phylum Echinodermata; class Holothuroidea; order Aspidochirotida; family Holothuriidae; genus Holothuria; species Holothuria glaberrima. The sequence goes on along the minus strand of WURT03663204.1, from coordinate 3,855 downwards.
CAGACAATTGTCAATTTTGGCACCAAAGAAAATTTTGTACATTGATTAAACAAACCAATTCTAGTGCCTTCTTTTATACGGCTGTTTATTTGTAGACCTAAGAGTACACAATCAAATCAAAGTGAGGGATTTTATAGGAATAACTTAAAAAATTCCATTCGGACATTCGGCACTTGACTTACTTGTGCATTTTACGTTTGGTTCAGCTTTTGAACTTCAATGACAAACAAGTTAAAGACTATTAGCTCAGCATCCAACTGTTATTTTACCATAAATACCGTATTAGATAAATTTGTAATCTACTTCAAGTGAGGGGTAGGCTTCTATTGTTCCAACAGTCATTCATTCATCTTTGCTATAGTTTATTATGTCCATTTAATACTCTGGTATTAGTATATACATGTTTGAGCGCTTCAAAACATAACTTAGTGTCTCGTTGATGCCAAATTTTCTTTTAAATTATACCGTTCTCAACACATTCGAAAAGCCATTGGTAATGAAGAAACCTTTTTGGTCAAACCCCGTGAGTTGCCTTTGTGTGACTTTTACACAGAAAAGTAAATTACGTCTAATCGGTCAAATTTTAGAAAAAATTAAGTAACTTTGTTGTGAAGATTTAGGTGCCAATTCTAGTATTCTTGGTTTTCTTTTTGCTTATAAAGTTTGCCCTTACAATTTGGAACAAGCAATGAAATCGATATAAAGAAACATTTTTAGCAAATGTTTGAAACTCCATAGCTACGAATAATCTACTTTGTGTAGGCGATTTAAGGTTGCAAGGTGAAAGGTCGCTTTGCTAAAATGTCATTGAGAGTGGCAATAAACTCTGCTAGTTCTATTTTCAATTACTTATTTGTGGTTTACATAACGAAACGTCATATATGTAGAAGAGTAAGCTTTAGGTCAGTAGTGTTTTCTATAAATCTGAATGGTTCTTGTCTTGGTTTTTTTCCTTTCAAGGAAATTGTTCAGACAAATGTTAAGAGAATTGGAAAATTGCTTCTCGTGTGGGTAATATAACCTCTCTAATATTTTAAAATATTCGAGTACTCACATGTATTGCATCGATGTAATGAATGAATGGTTGCTATAACTAGCCTGCTTTAACTAAAACAACAATTTGGGAATGCATATACAAAGCAGTGGTTCTCGACAATTACGAGATTTAATATTCTAAGAATAATGCTTCGAACCAAATATTAATTATCACCTAGCGATTTTCTGGTAGTCTGCTAGCAACGTTTTCACAAATATTTCATGCAGCGATATATATATTTGTGGATTTTAAATTTACCATGAATTTGTTACATTAAACTAATACGTAAGCAACCCTTTGTAAATATATGAGTCCTCATTTTAAATTCGCTCTCTATAATTTTTAGCAAGACATAAACGCGATTGCATTTTCATGTTAAAATATCCTCACGGTTCTTAATTCTAAGTTCCTTGAAATCAAAGAGTACAATAATTGATGACATATTCTCACTGAAATCTTCGTGCTGATTTGGTCCTCCTTGTCAAGTTTGGAAGAACTTTTTTGAGTTAAATTAAGCCTCATGTTTTTTTTCAAAATATCATCGGGATAAAAATAAATTGTTAAAATCCGCAAAAATCAGCTTGTTTAGATGACTGTTTTGTTGTTTGCTTCAAATTAACTTATTGTAGCGCTAATGTAACACGACAGGAATGTTTAAATAACAAAATTGTACCTTTTCCGTAAGTTTTCTTGCCTTACTTAGTTGCCTTTTTGAATCAAATAGAAGTTTGGTTCTTACATTTCCTTAAGAATATCAAAGTACACAAATCTATACCAACAGGAGGCAAAAAGTAAGCGGAAACTTTTTATTGGTTCCAAAGCATTGAAAACAATATGTCGGTAGGCACTCGCAGCTATAAGTAGCTGTAAAGGTTTTCAAACCATTATGATTACCTAATGAATACATGACTTACTTGAATGTTTACGAGGCTGGGTCTCAGCCGTATACCTTGTTGTATGGAGACGCAAGTGGGAAAGATTTATTCACGTAAAATGATATGAACTTTATAATGTCATGTAAAGTATAGAACTGGATTATTTGACAGAATAAGGGGATCATATTAACTTCCATTAATCGCTAATACAATTCAGCTACTCAAGATTACAAAGATTCTCTCCAGTTGGCAGTTGTAGGCTATCCATTTTGTGTTTTCAGTCAGCGATATTGCAATTGTGCTCTTCCTTACGGTTGTGTTACCTTGGCATTGTTTGGCAAAGTCGAGAGGATAATAAAATACGATGTTACTAGTGTTTTTGTCTACTATTGCACGTTTCTTTGAACGCAGTATAAATAGATCTCATTACTGGTGAAATTATTCTTGTGATGCTCATTTAATTAAATATGACCGTTCTATGTAGCTGGTTGTTGTATGAAGTGAAACAAGGAGGTACATAACCTATGCAAACTGCCTGCTTTTATATACACTGCAGGGTGAGTATTGGTTGTATACTGAGGTTGTTGAAAAATTTTCTTAGCGAAAATGTACATAATGTTATTAAAATAATGTGCATTGATTGAACCTCCGGTGAACATGTTTGCCACAAGCTTTCGCTACAAGTGAAAACACCCATCAGGAAGCAATTTATTCGTTTTGCACATAACTCAGTAAATACGGTAAGGTATCATACACTTTATTAACAATTTCAACAGAAGTGCGTGTGAACCTCTTATGATGATTAGTAGGATGGGAAAACTGATCGACCAAAACTTTAAAATAGTAAGCGTTGTAACTTTCATTTTGTTCTTTGTCAAATTCAGGAGCTACTTTATGATGGTATCTCTTCCCGTGCAAAGCGAAGCACAGAAAGTAAGTATTCTTGGTTTGGAGTTAGCTAAACAAGTTTTACTTTCAGTTTAAATGAAAAATGAAAACCACACTGTTTTCAAACAATGGAAAAAAGTCAAGCAAAATATTTGTCCTATTTTCTTACCTTGTCACTCATTTATGTTTTATATGAGTAAATAAAAACACACCAATAGTATCTTTAAAGAGTTACTTTTACTTCGAGTAATTCATAACAAAATTGACAAGATATATGCTTTTCTTCAATAGTTCATGATTCAGTACTTACATTCTAAAAACAGTGTTAGGATTTAAACATTTTTCTAAACACTTTTTGCCACCACTTTGTAAACATGTTTACAGACTAAACACGCGTGTCTATTTCCTAACCATTCTGCCTAGAAACACGTTTAAATGCTGAACATTTATGTTTAATCGCTAAACATGTTTAGAGTTTAAACGTTTTACAAAGTGCGGGCAAAATGAGTGTTCAATTGCTAAACACGTTTTCTAGAGTGTTAGTGTGTTAGAAGGATTGAGGAAGATTCAGCAGCAACTGTATCCTACACAATTGCTTTCATACAATCCCTTGTTGATAGAGTTTTAGGGATCTATCATTTGACATTCTTCAAGCCGATAGACTGGGATTTTCAACTGCATGTTTCTTTCGTTGAAGGTTCTTTCTTCTTTTACCAACAACCTGAATATCCAAGAGATTGTAAAGAAGTTTACGACCAATGCAAGGACCAATCTGCTGATGGCGTTTACCTTATTAAACCAGAAGGTTCTCCTGAACCGTTTGAAGTTTACTGCAACAATAGTATAGACGGTGGTGGATGGTCGGTATGTATTACATTGAAGAAAGAAGTGAAAACAAAATATATTGTATTTTGTTCCTTATCTGCAGAAGACGATTCTAGTGTTAAGCCTCACGTCAGCCCTCGCTGTTCAATAGATTTCTAAGTCTTCGTAAAGTTAGGGTTAAAGAAGCAAACCTAATGAAGATAACAAGTCCTCGAGACGTCTGTGAAAAAA
>WURT03663193.1:0-17981 GCA_009936505.3 Holothuria glaberrima | reverse complement strand
ACCCTTCTATTATACAAGCCCTTCTAGCTCAAAATTTCTACGGTCATGATACACAAATTTGAAATCGTTGTGAAAGGTCCAGGGGCCACAAAATGGACCCAAATTAGTGTGTAAGTCAATGGAGGAATAATTGGTGGTGTGCTACCTTCTACGCTTGTGGTATCCATTTTATCTGCCTGATGAAATGGTCAAACCTTCTGCTTGCCTACGTAGCAGACTATGTGGTATATTCCTTGTTCATTTTTTTGCAATTTTGCGGCGCGCTTCGCGCGCATCTATTTGTGAAAAGGTATGATGACTGCCTTTTTGGAGATGTAATCTACAGCTATTCTTTCAACCTTTGTTTTCAAAAGCTATGAGACTACTGCAGCCTTGAGTCCTCTAGCTTCCAAACAATTCCCACATCGATTATCTTTTAGTATGATCTTATGTTAGAAAACTGTAAAAAAGGGCGATTTTCATTGCCTTTTTCAACGCGTATCCAATAAATATGAGGATAATTTAATAGCTTTACTCTCATAGGGTGACGTCTGTTTATTTTAGATACCGGTGCATTCAAATTTGCATTGCGAAACTTTGCTCTCCTGTATCCTCGCCGAGGTGCAGCCAAACATTACACCAGGGATCATAAAGTGGTGACTACCTCCGAAAGAAGTAAAAGGACTTTTACAAAATTTTCATGGATGCTCAAAACCAAAATTTTCTGGCCACTTCGCGTGCACCAGGGATGGTCTCAGCAGGAGCTACACACCCTTTTCCATTTATTGCTGAAGAAAATGAAAAAAAATGTATATTGGCCCCAATTATAATTTGAGGCACGTCAAGTCCACTGAACTGCATTCGAGTGGGCTTTTCCTCCACATTGTTTCCCCGCTAGCTCCGGATCTGCAGCCGTCAGATGTACCTTGGTTACTCCAATTTGAATGCCTTCCCTTAGCAGCATACCTGGAAGGTAGTTGTCTCAACATTAACTCTTATTGGGCGGCATGAATGGATTTGTTTTCAAGCTCAGTGCAAACATTTACATGATCGATCCGCTGTCCCCATTCACACCCCACATCATAATATCGTTATTGCGAGTAAGGCTTACATCAGTGACGGATCCAGGCAATAGGCGCCCCTCCCCCTTCATATGCCGTCATGCATGAAAAAAGTTGAGGCAAAAAAAAAATTCTTCAAAACGTGTCAAAAATAGCACCATTTTGCATACCAGCCCTCTTCCAAAAGCAAAAGCTTTCCAAGGGGGACACCCCACCCTTCCCTTAGACCCCTTCCCCAAGACAGCTTTCAAGCAAATCTTTCTCTACTTTTAATGGTGATTTCTATTTTGTGGCCTGATTAAGTGTGTTGCCATGACATTTTGGAGGTATTCAAATGCTTCATTCTAATGGTCACATTTGTATAAATACCCCAGAGCCTCGGCATGGGCTGCACCTCTGGACCCCTGATGGAGTGTTGTTTGTGGACCCCACCAGGGGCCCTACAGTGGGCTCCTGGGACCTAAAGCCTACGGGGAGAGTTGTGCGTCACTAAGATGCTTACAGTGACGCCCAGTCCTTCATTTTAGTGTGCCCGTCCGGCTGACCGCTTGGTTACCCCAGTGCCCCTACTTCGAAAAGTCTGGCGACGCCACTGAGTAAAGTTTCATTGCTGTTGAACAACTCGCCCTTCCTGAGGGGGTTACATACCTTATCGTTCCCACTAAGGCTTCTTGACATCGGTATAGTCTTTCCACAACGGGAGGCATGACCCTGCTCCCACCTTTGCCCAGTTCAACCCCAGCCCTTCTAAATCCTTTCCACATTTTGTCGTGTTCCCTCAAATTGAAATGAGATATTTGTTACGTTAGCGAATGAGCTAACAAATGTTAATCAATATCCTGCGATGTCTCACGATTTAATTTTCGACAGCCCCGTGCCGTCAACTAAGAAAACCCGTCATCATACACGGATCAGAGCAGAGATACGGTGTGCAATCTTCGCAGTAGGTGTGAATATATGTGCCTCTTTCTAACACATATTTTTGCAGCTAGCAAGGGTGCAGGAATACTACACGTTCTACAGGACTAGCTAAGGTATACGATGAATATGATTATTTCAAGTAGAAAAATATTTTGCTTTTGTTGGGGAAAATTACATCTCAATTGACTGATAGGGGCGACATTTCATCAGCTCGTTGAACGTGTTTAGCATTTCTTGCAACAAACACAAATGAACTGACGTGTTGACACGAGTGTTCCAAATTTGATTTTCAACAAATTTAAAGGAAATCTACACTTAGCGTTAGTCTGCCAACAAATGCTAGCAAATTATAGTTTAGCGTAAAACCATGGAGCTACAACGAAGGTAAACTGTTTAATTTTAAAATAATGAAAAAAAAGTTTGGTTTTAGCGTCCTGCTGTATCTTGCTCTTTTATAACCGCCTGGGAGACACTGGAAAAACCTCAACGAAAACTACAGCCCGCATAATATTCAACCAGAAAATTTTGAGTTATTAACAAGACCGGGGAATTTCTACATCACTCATACGATTTTCTAAAAAGAAAATGCAGATTCCCAGTATGAATAAATATACCCTATCTTTATTATTATATGGCTTTCTTGCTCTTTGAACCATGCGACTGTATTGTTTTTATTAATTGTACAACTCATGCCCCATTTTTACTTGATTGCACTTTTAATGTCCAAAGCATAATGAAGGATAATTTTAAGGGGGATGAACAGGGATTTTTAAAATTTCAGTAGGCGATGTATTAAAGCAAGATTTGGGCAACTATGTGTGTCACCTTTACTTGCAGTAATGTTTTCCAGACAAGGACGTGTTTTGCGTGTTTCGATTTCAAACATTTTGGCATGTTTTGTAAATAGTTTAGAAACGTGATGAGTACCGGAATCGAAGATTATGTAAAGAGAAATGGAAGGATTTAAATGCCATAAAATAAACCTTACTGTTGGCGCCAGACCCCGACAGCCACAAAAACGAATTCCGGATATTAAAACACCTTCCATTTGTAACAACTACAAAACTTCAGGTTTTAATCACTTGATTCCGACAAATAACTTGAGTAGCGTATTAAGTAAGGTCTCCAATGGCTGCAATTCGGCGGTAAAAGGATATGCGTCCTGTAGCCATTTCGAATGGGGGCGTCACCGAGAGTTTCTACGGTCAGGTAAGGCATATTCCATCAGTAAAAAGAGAATTTATTTCAGATGCACGATTCAGTCTTAATGGGGCGCCCACATCAGCCCAACAACACGAACATCTGCCTGATGTGTAAATCAAACACACATCTTATTGATCAACATTACTGCAAATATTATCTTGGTACGCTAGTTTACATGGCTCCACCCTCCGGCTAATACTCCCTCCACAACTGTGGTTGAGTAAATAAATGTGAGTGTTAATTGTTTGGGTCGGGACACGGCTTCAATTAACTCTAGGTATCATTTAACCTAGCTACCCCACTGCCAAGAGTGTCGACTGCTTCTCAAAATGTTATGTGGGGCAGCGCCAGTCACAAGCCCTAAAGCGAGGGATCCGGGACTAACTTAAAGTCCCTGGAAAAAATGCAGGCTAGATGATCTGTGGTGTAAACTGAGGCATTTCCCAGGATTTTAATCCATTAATTGGCTATTTCAACCATTTCGAGTTTGACTTAATTTCACGGGTACATTACAAGCTAAAGAATCAAACGTGCCTACTTTTTTCGTCAGAGTTCTGGAAAAAAGTGGTGTTGGTGGGGGTGGGGAAATCACTCCATGCACATTCAAAAGTTGGAGACATGTCCCCCGTCCCCGTCTCCCACCTATTGAGACCAGTGGCCACAGCTCGTTGCCGAGTAGAATGATATAGGTGTCCACTTAAAAGCAGCTGAGGTATGGCGAATAAATAGGTAGGCTAAGGATAAAACGGTGTTAGTCCATGCAGGCAAAAGTACACCAAATTTCAATGCACAAAAGTATGGTCAATATCATACCACAACAGTAAATTCAAAATTGGGCCAGAGAATACAGCTGTCATATTGCTCATTTTAGAATTGAGCAAGTGAGTCTTCTCTTCCGGCAATCTGGGAATTCCACCGCGGCTGATTTTACATCTCGAGACATTTTCTCTAGGAAGGTAGACATAATCGGCAAATGCTGTAATGAGCCGCATCGGCACGTTTTTCTGTTTTCAAACAATGTAGCATGACTCCCTACAGGCCAATCAGAATCCAAAAAGAGTGGTTCATGTTTCCTTCATTCCCACCTCATCTTTTCATATTATGCGAGTTCATACGTCTTTGAAACTTGAAAAGTACAAACTTTTCATTTACAAGGTCAAACAAAATGGGCAAATGTCTTTCGTCGTCATGATAACTCTTTCAACGATTCTGCAGTTATAAGATTTACAGAGAAGAATAAAACCAATTGGACGAGTACATGGCCACTTTTTTACATCATTTGCGAGAAAATAAAGCAGAAAAAGGTCTCCCTGAAATTATCTTGTTACGAGAGGAAGCCGTAATTAACAGCGGAGGCGACGATTTAAGTTTTTTCGTTCTGTTTTCCCCAGGAAAACTAACTTCATTCCCCCACAGGGAGGCTATACAAAGCGACTCGCGGGTAAAGTGATCGAGATTTCCAAATGCCTGCTGTTCCGATTGAGATGTGTATAGGGTCCGTGTTAGAGTACGCTGGACTCTGCAGAGTGCCCCCCCCCCATCTTATTGTAATATTCATGTCCAATTGCTCTTGCGCGCACTGTTTACACAATCCATTTGTTCTCCTCTAACAGACGTAAAATCATGAGGGGGTACAGAATCGAAGTTAATCGCAAGTAACAGGAGTCGTTTAATGAGGGAGAAAGGGATGAACATATTCTTAGAGACTGGCATAGCAAATTCTATATGGTTGTAATCAATTAGACCTATTAGTTTTATTACCGTCAGAGACTCTAGAGGCTAGCTGGATACACATTGAGTATAGCCTAGACCATGCAGCTGAGACAGCAGTGAAGATTTGTATTTATGTAACCAATAAGTTCATACTTCACCAACCTTCGAAAACAGTTAACAGGGAAAATTTACCCGGACCTCCAAAGCGATGATAAAATCTCCCATAGTTTTTTCCAAGTGAAAATGTAATTCATCCTTTTCAAATGGCAATGTCATTATGTTTTGAATTTACATCATTCTGTACATACAAACCAGACTGCCAGAAAGCCCATAGCTGATTCCTTGCCTTGCAAAAGGGGCGCTTTGTTACACCGATGTTCATCTTTCAAATTTTATTTTATTTTTTTTTTTTTGACTATAAAATTTTAACGTTTTCACAATTTGACCTCTGCTGACCTTATACGACATTTGAACTCCACCAAAAAATTTAATTACCAGAAAATGAAAAAAAAAGAACTTGTCTTAGATAAGCTTCAAACCCGAGGTGTCTGTGTGTAAAATCTAGTACTCATCCACCAAGCCATTAAAAAATTCGTTCAGCGTAAGGTATTTGTCTAATCATGCTATAGTCACAGCATCCTTTACACTCGTGTGTTTGTGACACGTAACTTGTTGACACGATATCTCAAAGTAGCAATGATGGATTCTTCTCTTACTAAAAACTAGAATTACCATATTAAGAGGAGGGTCCGTATTGTTTTTGGTGGAGGTCAAAGGTCATGTGAGGTAAACAGAGGTCAAAACCAAACACCTTGCAAACACGATATCTCTAGGTAAGAAGAATGGATGTTTCTCATACTTGGCATGGGAATGTTTTATTGTCAGAAAATGAAGCTATTGATTTTAGTAGAGGTCAAAGGTTACTTGAGGTCAACGGAGGTGGAAATACGAAATTCTTAAACACTGCTTGTGAACACGATATCTCAAGATAGCAATGATGGACAATTTTCATACTAGGTATACAACTTTATCATATTGAGAGGAAGCGCCCTATTGTTTTCAGTGCAGGTCTTCGGACGTCCTTTGAGGTCATCTGAGGTCAAAAACCGAAAACTTGAACGAAAACGATATTTCAAGATGATGATGGATACTTTTCATGTTGGTATATAGATGTTTTACTTTATGAGAGAGGGAACCCTATGTGTTTGCTGGTGGTCGAAAGTCATATAAGGTCACCAGAGGTGAAACTGGAGGCTCGTAATATAAATAGACAGTTGGCGGTACTTCCAGATTGTATCCGGCGTTTCGTGACCAAAGAAAAGTTAGGGCTGGATTTTTCTACCATTCCAAAAATAAAGTTATAAAGAACATTTATTTTTCGAAAGCATAGCTGTTACTGCAATAATAAGTTGAGTTTGAATTACCTAACTGTGAACTCGTGTAAAGAATTCTGTCACTATTTTTATTTTAGAGTTTCCAGTCACAATATTGTGGGGAGTAGGAGACGCCCATGCTTTGAAAGAAATTTTACCTGGTGGCATGGTGCTAGACTAAATGTAAAATCGTATTAGTCAGTTTTCTCGGGTGGTGCGCGAATTTGATATTTACGTTTTCCTTTTAACATTGCCAAAACTAAGTCATAACGGGTTACGGAAAATTCCTTACATAATTTCTCTGGTCGCACTTCCTTTCGTTCTCTTTTTTTATTAGTTTTATTTTTGAGGAAAAAACCAAGGGGCAAGTGTCCCCCTTGCCTCCCGTTACCTGGCATATGACTGTACGTGTAACAAACCGTGTCTCGCGACCGTAGACAGTGCATCCACCAAGCGGGCAAGACACACTCTTAAAATTGCCTGTTCAAATTTGAAGAGAATCTTATCAGAGGGGCACTGAACAGGGAAACTATTCAATTATTTGAATAGATTTGTTTCAGAAATGATTAGAATAGATTCATTTTTGAACCGGATCTAGTCAAATTTTTGAAGAGATTGCCTATTCAGTGCCCCTTTGAATAGGCCTTTTTTTTAGAGCGCATTGCACGGTGCTAAGGCTGTTGACATGGTTTCAAAATTGAAGTCAGCGGGGTTTTATGTTTTCCGAATGGGTTTGTTCGGGGCATCCCACGAGACCGAAAATTAAATAGGGTTCACGAGACCGAAGGTCCGCGAGGCCGAAAATGTGTAAAAGGTTCGCGAGACCGAAAATGAGAGAAGGTCCACGGGGCCGAAAATGAGAAAAGGTGCGTGAGACCGAAACCGTGGTTGTCTTGAATAGGTAAATCGATTTTCTGGTTGATATTTGCATCCATTAATGTAAATAGTAATTCAAATTGCACTAGTGTAGCTGAAAGTCGAATCGCGTGTATGTGACCCAGGCTTTACTCGTAGGCTATTCATCGGCAAGTTGGGGAGCGTCTCAACCCTCGGGTATGGTCTGTAGGCCTACTGCTTTGGACCCACATGAGTTCCTAATTTTCCTTATATATGGGAATCAGTTCGTGAGGCCCCGCCAAGTCCAGGGTTCAATAATCAGAGACTTAAAAGTGGATCCTACTTCCGTTGTGCGTGATGTTCCGCGAGCGTGATGTTCCGCATACGCAACGTTGTAAGGAAAACAATCCAGGGCCCCACATCTGGAAAAGGCCATGAGCGCCGCTATTGGCAAACCAGATGGTTGGAAGTTGTGCAAACACTTTTATAATAATGCGTTCTTACGTAAAAAAATAGTAGCCACTCAAAGTGGCGTAGCAAGAGATTAATTTCTTGGTCACGGCAAGAATAAATAAACCCAAATTTTACATCCAAAGATGGCACCCGCACACAAAATTATTTAAAAATCATCTCAAATGGGAGGGTAACCCTCCCGCTAGACGCCCTCCTCTTCGACCCCTCTCCTGGAACATCGTTCACAAAAAGTCATGGTCCCCTCAACTTACAGGGATTTTCCAGAGACATAATTCAATGGGTTTAAAAAATACAGAGAATTTTTCTCTTTTAGGAGGTGAAAAGAGTATTGCTACGGGGTTTGGAGGGCATGAACTATATTTTTTTCTCTTTCACATGAGGTCCTTGTGAGAAGCCACTAGAAAATGCCTTGAATTCTGGTTACACAGCTGATTCGCCAGCGGGTTTTTAATTTCGTCCTCGCGGACCTTCGGTCTCGCGACCCCTATTTTATTTTCGGTGTCCGACGTGAACCCTATTTCATTTTTGGTCTCGTAGGCTGTAATTGTGGTTCAATGCTGTTTTAAAGCAGCGGTGTCAAAACGGTATTACTTCACACGAAATTTTAAACGTACGGACATTTGTTAAAGAATAGAATTACAAACATTTACACTGCATTTTAGCCTGGTTGGGACATTAATTTCATTCCAAAGATGGACATATATTTGTGTTATCCTGGTGATGCATTCATTGTACCTTTCAGATTTCTGATACCGAACTTCATAATGGCAGTGGAGCTTCGTGCTCATACCGACTTCCCGCACAGACAATGCAAGTAAGTGGAAATTCCCGGCCTGCCACAGCATATCGCATGAAAGGGCGGGAAAATCATCTATCGTCTGTTCCAAAATGGTGCGGTTTTAACCAAAGATTATATGCAAAATTTCCTTATCATGAAGAGACCATACAGCGAGCACGTTACTAGGGCACACGTTTAGATCACGCGCCAGTCATTGTTAATCATATCGTCTCGTGTACACGTACTTGTGATGTTTGTCTGTCAGATTTATGAAATATGAGCTTCTAAGATTTTGCCATGTAGTAGGCTATCTTAAAATGACTGTTACTGAAGATCTCGCTCCAGTGTCGACTTTGCAAGGAGTGACTTCTAGGGGCGACTTGACTGGGTTTGCTTTTTTTTTTTTTTTTTGCTTTATGTGGTGAAAGTTTGATATGATGTAGAATGGACATCATACAATCAGAAAAATATACACTTCATTTTTTCTTCATGTGAAAGGAGGGTAGCCAGCAACTTAAAAATAGCCGCCATTTTGATCATTTTGCCTGATTTAGCTTAAGAAAGAGTGTTTTGCTCCAACCTTTGGGGTCGAAATCTTTTTCAGGAGTGATTGTGGTGAAATTAACAGTTTCCCACAATATAATTCAAGTTCTTAGCAAAACAGTAATTCATTTTTTTTTTTTTTTGTAGTGACTTGTCCAACAGGGCCCTTAGCCAGGATAAGAGGGGCACCTGCACCGCATATATAAGCCTTGAGGGGGCACGGAAGAAGATTACGTTTTTGTAGTCATTAATGCCACCATATGATAACAGTTTGCGGGAACCACTGGGGATGATATCTCAAGTCTACCACAGGTAGCTTAAATGTATCGGTCTTACGTGTGCAACATGCGCGAGAAGCGCGCAAAAAATTATCTCGTCTTGTAAGAATTATTTTCCCCTCAACTTGCAATACAGAGACGTGGAAAGTATCCACAAGTGAAGGGAACAAGACTTTGATCACGGTGATGCTTCTTCAGCTCCGCAAGCGCAGATGAAGATTTGAATACTTTGCAAACGGCGAGGGGTTTATAGGACTGCCATAAGGATCCAGATGCAAATTCCCCGAAAGTCCAAGGAATTAACAAAATGGGAACTCTAGCATGAAGCTCTGAGCAGGACTTTGAATGAGAGTGAGAGCACACCAAGCTATGCACAGTTCGCAATTCCGATGGTAATTGTCGTAGTTGTACTTTGAACGAAATTTCGCATGAGAAGAATAAACAAATTTTTGAATAATTTGTGGAACGAGCAAAATTAGCTTCAAATCCTATAGTCATCACGTTACAAACGTTACTCAGGGCATCAGATTGCGACATGAAAACCCCTTGAGGCCCGGCATCTAACTTGTGCCCCACCTAGTTTTGGCTAAATTGTTCACAGGAATTTTTGTGCCAGGCTAATAATGGTCGTAGGTGATACAACTTCGATTGTGAGAATTTCACGAGAAGGGCGTCGAAATTTTGCAGGAAAATTATTAACCATGGGAAAACTTTCATGCAGACTCAGCAAGGGTGGCAAAAGGATATACCGGACGAGGGGGGTCAAGCTTCACTAGGGGGTCCAGCAACACGAAGCCCAGCCAGAAGCGACAGGTTACGAACAGTCGGAAAAGGATGCCGAACGCAAAATTTTGAGCGTGCCGAAATATGTGTGTTTCTGTTGAAGAAAAATTAAACATTTAATTTTAATAAAGGATATTTTGAAAATTTGGGTTTCTATGGAAGAATTTGCCCCTCCTTATCCTAGATAGTTCAAGTTTTTCCGAACTAAGTTACTCTTACCCCTCCCCCCCAAAAAAAAAACTGCCCTGAGCCACTCCTTGTGCAGACACAAAATAGTTTATTGCATAAGATTATATCCTGGTGGGCATACAGGGCCATAATATGTAATCAGAACACTGTATGTGCGTGCCGTGCAATGTGAGTTACTCTGCATCTTTTGACTATGATGTCAATCGAAGAGCATCAACTAGTTAGAGCAAAACCAAGACATCGGGCGACTGGTCGAGGGGTGCCCCTTCCATCACCCCTGGGCCCAGAATTGAGACACTGAATTGTTTTTAACAAAATATTCATTGTTAAAGCGCTTTTCGGGATCATGTTGGGTCAAAAAACTCCTGGAGTCATACCGGACCACAGTTTACAGGTAATTAAAATTTTATTTTCGATCGATTTTCTTTATGAGGGGCACAGTGGTTCGCAAAGGGGAGGCCCTCCATGCCCCCGCCTGGCTACCGGTCTGTTGTCGAATGTGGCCCTTTTCGCCGAAAAACGGCAATTTGGACAATTTTAGCACTTGGGCCAATTTTGAGCACCAGACTTTCTTAAAGTACAATAACATCCGAACTTTTGTTTATGATAGCCCAATAAGTAGGCCCGTAATACATAGGAAAAAATTGGACTCCCACATTCAAGCTGACAATAACCGATAAATTATTGCTACCGAAAATCCGCAATTTTTTTATTTCCATTTGGAATTTTGGCATCTTGGCCTGCTGGGATCGTTTTTTTAAAATTTTAGACCTAATTTTTCTTTCAATTGAATAACTAGAGGTCAGTACCTCTAGATCAGTATCTCTCTGGTATTAAAAGTTCAGTGTTAACAAAACACATAAATTTTGAAAATTTAAAACTAGGCACATATTTCATTGACGTTGCTCCTAAAGCTCACTATTTTCGTTTTTCATTAAAAAGTATCGGTTTTTGGCACTACAAGACAATTTTGTATAGTGGTATCTCTTTTAGACCAAACACACACGAAATGTTCCTATGTTCATGAAATTGGTATAGTCAAGTGCTTCAATAGTACACACAAAAAATTTAGACTTGCAAATGACAATAGTCATTAAATAAGGAATACCCAAATATTGCAATTTTTCATATTTTTTATTCCAAGAAAGAAAATGTGGGTTTAATGGCATTTTGAGTACGAATATCTCTGTGAATACCATACAGTATATTTTCATCTTCATGGAAAGGGTAATACAGTGTCTTGGTAGTACACTGAAAGACTTAACTTGTGAATCGGAACAGACATGAAGTAAGGGGATCTCCAAAATAGCACTATTTCTTCGTTTTTCACTGAAAATATGCGACATACAGATAATTATGTCACTATGTATAAATTGAAGAATTCGCAATGTGTGGGTTCTACCTTTTGAGCATCCATTGAATATGTGCTGTATTTCTATGTACTACAAGAGCATTCCACTACCCATTCCATCAAGATAAGGACATCTCGTGTGGGTTTTATGGACATATTACTGCTCAAAAGTACCCCTCAACCTGTAAACCCATGCATGTTTTGTGATAAAAATGTGAAGAATTTGCAATGTTTGGGTTTCCGGTATCTTATGCCTGTTTATAGTTGAGAGTCATTTTTTCTGTGTACTACTAAGGCACTAGGTTACCTTTCAGTTATGAAAACAATACCATTTTGTTTGGTGCTGAAAGAGACATCGCTTCTCAAAAGTGCCACTAACCCCATATTTTCCAATTTAAAAATGAAATAGCAATATTTCCTTAATTTAAAGACCCGTTCTCTTTTGAGAGTCGATTTTTTTCTGTGGACTACTACAACACTAGACTGCCCACTCCATCAAGATGAAAGCTTCTATGATATTTACAGGTATTATTGATTACAAGTCAAGGTTGCAATGATTTCGAAACAATTTTACTGAAGCTGCCATACAGACAGAAGTAACAATGAGCCAATGGCACCTCAAGTTAAAAGAAAGCTAGAGTAACGAGACACCTTAACATCATAAATTGCAAATAAGGGCTCCTTTTCTCCCAAAATTTCCCCGGGGAGGTCCCCGGACCCCCTCTGTGGACGCGTTCTTACGTGAGTTTCTTTTCCTGAGAAATAAACCCTGTTCCTCCTACTAGATACACCGCTTGAATACAACAGCATATACGCTGGTTAAAGATAAAAAGGGCTATGATTACCTTTATTATTAGCTAGACTCAATGAGCTTGTAAGTAAAGAAACTTTTAATTTTAAAGGGCACAAGCAGTTGCGGCAAACTCATTTTGAACAACAACTAAATTTCACAAATATCCGCTCATTTCACCTCACTAAATATTATATGTTCAAAAGGTAAACCAAGGAGTTACTCTGTACGTAAATTTCAAAACCCAGTGAGAAACATATTGTCTCATGATTCTCAATTGCCATTTATGAAATAGCATACCCGAGTACACAAATTAAAAATTGGGGTTTCTACACTTCCCCCTTAAATTAAATCTAACTTCTCTTCTTGAAATCTTAATTTGTGTGTAAAGGACGGAATCTTTAAGTAAAGAAGTAGATGCAACTTTAAGGTGTAAACGTGTCATTCCTCCCCTCCATGGGCATCTGGGAGACATTTCGACCAAACATCTATTTGCAAAGGCTATACGCTACGGCGCCAACGGTTCTCCTAGTGACGAATAACAGCGCTAGGGGAAAGCCCGCAACTGCCATGTAGGAGTGTCATGCACTGGCAGCAGCCGAAAATTCAGTTAATAATCAAAGATTAAGATCATGTTATCAGTCCAGAACTCCAAAGATAGCATCATTTTGGATCAAGCAAAACTTAGACCAAGAAAAGTTCTCAAAGAGTAGAGGTGTCACACCTCCCCTTAGACAAGATCCCCTTCCATTACACCTTACCAAAACAGAAGAAAATCACTAAACAATGAGGATTCCAAAACACAATTCAACGCTTTACGAAACTCTATAACAATAGCAAAATTTTGCACTTGAGTAAGGCCTTACATGTATCCTTCCCTCAGCACCCTCTCCCAGGATGGCACCCCTGCATACCCAGGCGAAAAAAGAAAGGGTCCACCCGGGTGTTTTTCTATGTGTAGGCACGCCACTTGAAGCTCTTCTTATCAGTGTCACGAAATGCCCCCCCCCTCTTGGGATTTCGCCTAGGCCACGGCCCTGACATATTGGGTCGCTTCGATACTTAGCCCCCTCACTTCAAAATTGGCTCCGCGGTCCCTGTACGGTACACCAAGAATTTCACTTACTGATATGGCTACCGACTCGAAGACAGGCATAGGAAATTTTCAGATGGAGTAAATATTTGGGACTTGATAAAAGAGAAAGGCTAATAAGCGTAGACTGTAGGTACATAACGTTTGTGAAGCCGAAAAGAATATGATGGAGTTAATCGCTTGGTGAAGGAAGACCCCGAAATGTATCACCAATACTTTGCTACTTTCATTAATGGATAGCATATACAGATAGGCTACACGTCGTGGTGGCTTGCGTACTAAGCCTCCTCTGCTCACAGTCTTAAAAACCTTCGATGCCACCACAAAATGTTCCTCGTTATCCGAACATCTTTGTAATCTAGGAACTTGCCATTCATTACACTGCACCTCTTGGCGGTCCTACAACTAGTTGTAACAGTATTTCAGTGTTGAGATTTCCACAGCTTTTTGTCATCTTGTCCTGTTTTGCGTCCAAATAGACCTTATCAGAGAAATCCTAAGCTAGCTTAGGATTTCTCTGGACCTCACTATGTATATGGCCGCGTCATAGGGCAGAAAGTCCTCCTTCGTTTGGAGGCAAGCGCGTATCATTCCAAGTAACAGCAACAAATACAGACAGCCGATCGGGTACGCACGTAGTTCTACTTCGCGCGTGCGAATTCTACTGTGCGCGTGCCATATGATCCACTTTTGCCTACAAAATAAGTCTGGTCGTTGAAACCATCAAATGTTACGCGTACCATCCGTCAACCGAAAAAATCTCTGTCCAATCGATAGTTACGAATGCCAAATAGGATGTCACACTGCGTTCGGATAGGTCTGTAGCGCTTCCCCTATTCATTATGTTTGAATTTTTTGCGTGTGTTAAGGTAATGACGCGCTTCAGTGCCAATCGGCGTTCGGATACAAAAAAAAGAGCTCAATGGCACTATGGTTCTTTGCTGAATGTAATGAAACTGAGCCATGGGCATACAAACAAAATATTAGCTATTTGAAGTTTGCCTGTAACTTTGGTGACTGTTACATGGTCTACTGCTACATGAGTAGGGAAAACAAGCCAGTGAGCCACTACTGGAAAAAAGGTCGCGGCCGGCCCGACTTAAACCAATTGGTTAGAACCTGAGCCGTAAAACATCTAACTAACTACAGTAACTAGCTACATGGTCTTCAAAGTTGTTGGCAGTGAATTTTTACTTCATCTACCAAGTTTCACAAAAGTTGCACAAAACCTGCTCTTGTGGACAATGCACACCTTGTGTTAACAAACACATTCAAGCATAAAGAAATTGCTCTTAAGAAATACATACCCTAGGCACTTAAAGGGATTTCCACACAGACAGTATACAGTTACAATTTGTTTTATTCAATTAAGAAATCACAATTCATGCACGCTCAAGGGTATCTGATCCAAATGATCACTAACTTAGTTCTCTTTATAAAACTAATAACCCATGGTAGTATTTAATTAATCAATTCCAATTTCCATATCCTTATCTAAGGACAAAGACTGTCAGTCAAATAAAAATGTAGTGAACTTCCACAACCGTCCTCTGCCTTGTCAGCAGAGATTCTTCTGCAATAGTAAAAAGCGGTAACCTATTTGATGTGGGTTTTCATAATGGCAGAATTAAGGATAAAAGACAATAATTTCACCAACGATTGAGATACTTGGCATCTCTGCAAGATGTCTCATTTCTTTCAGTCATTGGTTGAATGTGATCTTAATGTGCTGGAATGATAAAGTTTTGTGCTTATATTTGACTTTGGGAATTCTTGGGAATTTGGTTTTTGGCATCTGGTGATTTCACCTCTGACATCCGACAAAACTCATATGAGTTTTCTGCTGGATTTAATGCAACACCATGTGAAGTATAAAATCTATCCAAGCACCCTACATTGAGATATAGTGTGAAAAAGGTTTTTAGAGTTGGACCTTCAGTGACCCCAGATGACCTTTGATCTCCACCAAAAATAAAAGTATTTTACCCACCATAAGGAATCCACATACTAAGTTTGAAATCTATCCACGCTTCCTGCCTTGAGATATTGTGCTAACAACAAGGTTTTCAGGGTTTAACCCTCGGTGACCCTAGATGACCTTTAACCTCTGCCAAAAACTATTTGGCACAACTTCTCACTATTGTGGATCTATATACCAAGTATGAAATCTATCCAAGCTTCTTACATTGAGATATTGTGCATACAAGTTTTGTCAGTATTTGACCCTCAGCGACCCCAGATGACCTTTGACCTCCACCAAAAACAATAGGTGTCATCAACTTACCATAACACATCCAAATATCAAGTATGAAATCTATCCTAACTTCCTTACGTGTTTTAACAAGGTTTTCAGTGTTTGACCCCCGGTGACCCCAGATGACCTTTCAACTCAATCAAAACTACAGGTATTATCTTCTAACCACAACACATCCACACACCAAGTATGAAATTTATCCAAGCTTCCTACCTTGAGATATCGTGTTAACAAGGTTTTTAGTGTTTGACCCCGGTGACCCCAGGTGACCTTTGACCTCCACAAAAAACAATAGGGCACACCTTCTCACTATGGCGGATCTACATACCAAGTTTACGGTTAAGGAACCAAAAAAAAAAACGTGCAGGAGTGTTCCCGCCATTATTCGTCTCATGTCCGGCGCAAAACGGCACCAGCGTTTCACACGAACCGCATTTTACACGCACAAATTATTGTTTTGGCATACGAATTGTCAATCGTGACGTCACCATGTATTGTCAGGTTACATAATAAATCTTTTTTAAATGAGATAATAAATTGCTCGACATTACCGCATGTAGCGTCTGACGACGAACTGTTCATTGACGGTTGGTGCAAATGTAGGCTGCACTAACATTTTGGGGTAATTAAAAAAAATATAGAAGGCCACGTCGCTCTCATCAGGGAGGTGATATTAGATAACACCTCCCTGCTCTCATACCGTCTCGAACCGCGCGTTTGGTCTAGTGGTAGAACCCGGGCCTCTCAAGCGGGAGGCCCGGGTTCGATTCCTAGGTCGAGTCATAACAAAGACTTTGAAAATGGAACCTATTGCCGTCCGCGTGGGTTGTTTGTCCTCCAGGGGCGGGATTCATAAACATTTGCATAAGTTCTTCCGTAAGTCAAAATACTTACTCACTGCGTAGGAACTTTCTTAATCGATATTCACGAAAACAACTTACGCAGTTCGTTGCGTAACTGCAACAGATGCACATTAACCAATCGTGTGTGCGGTTGAAACTTGCTTTGTCACATTTTGAGCCAATCACATCGACTGTTATTGTTAAAACGACGCGCACGGTCTTCTGTGGCAACACGCGCGCTCCTACGTTCTACACAACTATACACAACGCGTGCTTTTGTACTGTTTTACTATGGTTTTTCTATAGACCTTATGCATAATGATGTCACAGAGCAGAAAAAACGCCCTCGTTTGGAGGAAAAGCGCGTATCATTGCAACTAATACCAACAATGCAGACAGCTGATTTGTCAACCAGTCGTGTATGCGCGAAAGCCTTCTACACGTGCGGGTAAAATCTACGCCGTTCGTGCACGTGTGCTTCATTGTTTTCCTCCAAAATGACGTTCGCGTGACGTCAATGCATAAGGTCTATACTCACGACAAATCTGAAGCTTGCGTAAAGTTACGAACAAAAGTTACGCTCTTTTTCCTTTGTGAATACCAACTAAGAAAGTACGTTACGTAAATATGGAGTGCTTTTAAAATCCAACGCATTTATTAATGCTCAGAATATTTCGACCCCTTCCTGGGGTCTTTACCAACTGTATAATAAATTGAATAACATAATGTTAATAACATTGAATAATATATATATATATATATATGAATAATATATATATGTATGTGTGTATATTTATATATATATATTTTTATTTATTCATATAAAGTAGCCTTTATATGAATGAGTCAAAGACCTTAGGCCTTTGAGCGACTATTTATTACAACGTTGACTGACTCATTCATATAAAGTCGCTACGTCTATCTACCTACACAATAGTAAAGTATATATATATACATATATATATATATATATATATATATCAGTCAACGCTGTATTAAATAGTCGCTCAAAGACCTTAGGCCATTTTCCTCAAACATAGGCACTTGCCTTATACTGAAAGAGGATGCTAGAAATGAATGGAAAACTTACCCTCAAGCAGGATTCGAACCCACGACCTCTAGCACACAAGGCGAATGCTCTGACCACTGAGCCATTGACAGAACGCGGTCAACTGAGGTTAAATACTGTTGGGTTAATAGCGTGTTCGATTTGCTTCCCCTGGCTTACTCGAGCTTCCGGCTCGGGTCACGATGGTCATGAGCAGTTGGGTGAAATAAACGAACGTTTTACCCTAAGTATCGGAGAAGTTGGTTCATAATAGCCAATGACAGAGCCTGTACAGTTGCGTAGCAGTGCGAACCCCGGTACCTATGTACTACAAACGTCCACTTGTGCGGTGAACGTTCATTGCGTCGAAACAATGCTATTTTGGAAAATTCTTGAGAAATAACACTTGAGCGACTTTACTCATTCCTACATCAACCACTTTTCACAAGTCAGAAGTTTCATGTTTGCTCA
>WURT03663182.1:0-13840 GCA_009936505.3 Holothuria glaberrima | reverse complement strand
AAATAAAGTAAAATACAATGGAACTCTATCGAATGGAGCATCATCCAATGGGACACTGTCAAATGCAGCATCATCCAACAAAACACTATCAAATGAAGCATCATACAACGGAACACTGCAGATTTATCCAATGGAGCATTATCAAATAAAGTAAAATACAATGGAACTCTATCGAATGGAGCATCATCCAATGGGACACTGTCAAATGCAGCATCATCCAGCAAAACACTATCAAATGAAGCATCATACAACGGAACACTGCAGATTTATCCAATGGAGCACTATCAAATAAAGTAAAATACAATGGAACTCTATCGAATGGAGCATCATCCAATGGGACACTGTCAAATGCAGCATCATCCAACAAAACACTATCAAATGAAGCATCGTACAACGGAACACTGCAGATTCATCCAATGGAGCACTATCCACTAAAGTAAAATGCAATGGAACTCTATCGAATGGAGCATCATCCAATGGGACACAATCAAATGCAGCATCATCCAGTGGGACACTGTCAAATGCAGCATCATCCAATAAAACACTGTCAAATGAAGTATCATACATTGGAACACTGCAGATCCATCCAATGGAGCACTATCAAATGCAGCATCATCCACCTGGAGCACCAGGCCCATAGTCGGACAAGGTACTGAAAAGGGAGCTATCTTCCGGTGGCGGAAAAACTTTTAGGTGGCAAAATAATAGCGCAAAACCTCGCCCTTGGATTGTGGGGCACACATCGAACCCGACAAAATATGTCTGCACGATCGGGTTAGAGTACATTTGATACACCCGTTCACGGTTTTTCTCTACGTCTAGCCTGCTCACACTTGATCCACCCGTTATCGCAGCGATTTCACACTTGGTCTGGCCGCTGTAATTTTACATGACTGTATTGTGTTCAAACAAGGAGAGCTGTGCAGTGTACAAGCTTTACTATTTAATTACACTTCATTGCATACGCACAATAGGCAGAAACATACACTACAGATCTTGCGATTGGTGGGGAGGAAAATCAACTTAATAGCTATGAGAGTCACATGCTTAAGTGGGAGATAAGAAGGCTATTAATGTCATATAACTTAACTAACTTTTGCCCCGTATTTCCTAGGGACTCGATTTTGCTATGCTGTACTAACATGCTCTATGGCAATAGCTTTTTTCCTTTTTGGGGGGCTAAAATTTTTCTAGGGGTGCCGCGCCCACCCTTTGATATAGGCTTGTGGAGCACCATCCTTACAAAGTCTGACCGATGCATCACTATCCAATGCAGGGCCATTTTTACAATGTAGGCAAGACGAATTACTAATTTACTATCAGTATACAACCTAAAGTGAAAAAGAATGTTGGTTCCTCCTGCCCTATCACTTAAATGAAAGGTTACATGGAATATACAAAACAATTACTGTTAAAGCATTATCAGTAAAAAAACTCGCATAATTAAAAAAAATACACATTTCAGGGTCAATTCACTTACAGACGTAACGCCTTGAATAATAAAATGATACGATATTTAACATTACATGCAACATGTGAGACACAAATGAAATCTTTTATTTTTACTTTTGACAACGTAGAAAATATTTTATACAATTTTTGGGCTGTGCTTCATAAAACGTTTATAGATGTAATATACATGATGTACTGTTTAGCACAACTGAGAAAAAACTTGCAAGAAAATGAGTTCCATTGGCCTTGAATGAATTTGGATAAACCTACGGCCTGCACTGTGCTATAGGGGTCGTGTTTATTTACATGCAATTCATCTCCCTTCTAACGTATCTTTCAGCCATGTCTTGTAATTTTCAGACTCGACACAAACAGAAGTATGAAAGCAATGAAGAAGAAGCAAAGTTAGGCACTTGCGGCATTTGCCCCTTTCTGCAGAATCGGCAATTGTTTGTACTAACTGCTTCTACAATTATATGTACTTAGTTATTTTGCACCTTTTACCACTATTGTTAAAGGCTCAGTTAAAAGAAACCCCTTTATATACCCAGTATAATATTCGATAAATTCGTATTCACAGTGAGCTTTCATAATTCTTTAACCAGTTAAATGGAACCCCTTGAAATGCGTCATTATCGAGTTATACTATGATCTAGACGGATCACCCCACATTATGGAATTGAAATGGATAAAGCACGGTCATATTGTTTGATCTGCTTGCTTTATTAGTGCACAGGGAAGGCTCGTTCGACTGCGGTGTAGCGTTCCAATGCGTCTTCAAGATGTGTTGTTCTCGCATTGCCACCTGTAGTACCATGGTTGTCATGGACAATATTGTACGTATAGTTGGAGACGCAGTGCACTTAGTTCGCAAACCTGCTGTGATTTTGCATTTAGTCTCAGTCCAATCTTTTCCGCCTTTTGGTATTCGATAATTTCAGTTTAAAATGTGAATCCGAGTAAAAAGGTCAACATAATATGCAACAAAATATTAGAGCTATTCTTACAGAGGAGAAATATCGACATTTATTCAACGACCCCACCGAACTTTGTCAAGCGAAATTTGTGTTGCGGTTGAGAAGACTAAGTGGATCAGGTCAATGGAGTCCCCTTTCTGCGTTTGCATAAACCAGTGCGTTTATCTCATTGACGCGCTCCGTCTAGTTCTTCAAAGGATGCGTGTGTTTTATGTGTATACTGACAAGAACAAGTGAACAACCCTTGGAGGGAATAAAAGTCTTAATTGCTGCAGTTAATTTTATATGAAGGGGAGGGCCAAATGAGAACAAATATATCTCTTCACTGGTTCCCGCATACCTTTCTGCGCAGCGTATTTGCCAGTTCGTGAACTCTTTCCTTGTAAGTCTTATGTCGTAAAGCGTAGATGAATGGGTTAATACACGAATTCAAAATTGCAAGAACAACAGAAAGTTTGTAGTAATAGCCCTGAAAATTTAAGTTTCCACCAAGATTTAAATACAGAAAACCCAACTGGTTTGGCGACCAACACACAATGTACATAATGTATACCGTTAGTAGCACTGTAGTGGCGTTGCGGCTTCGTGAGTTCAGTCTGCAAGCTTTCGACCTTGTACTGGAAGTACTTGGTGAATGTGTGCTTAACTGATGTGACACAGTGGGCATAGCTGGAAAGAAAGATGCGTTTTTCGATGCAGTTGTCGACCCCATGCTCGTGTCATTTCTTGAATTTGCTGGAGAGTTTGAACTTTCACAGTTGTTACGTTCTACAACAGTCGCGAACCTGGTAGTGTTTACATTTGCTGAAAGATCATTGGTGGTGATCAAAATTCGATTTATCTTGCTGAGCTTTCTTGCAACGCTTGCGAAAGAGATAGTCATTAGCATCACTGGGATAAAATATTCCCAACAAAATAACATCAGTCCAACCCAAGCAGGGGCGTATGATGCATAGCATTCTCCGTTTCGGAAACTCATAGTCTTCCAAACAAGGATGCACTGCATTATAGGTGAACCAAGCCACACCACAGCTATAGTCAACAGTAAATTTTGTCTGCTAAAGATTCTGGAATATGAATGAGGCAACACGGTGGCGTAAAATCTTTCCAACGATATGACGGTTAAATTAAATGTTGAAATAGAAAAGGAGGCAAACAGAAGCGCCTGGCCTTTCCACAAAAAGCAATACAACAGCTGTAATGGGTAGATCTTGGTACTGGGGCGGCCCATGAGATCATAAGTAGTATGGAGAACCAGTAAAATTGATGAAAACAAGTCTATAAAAGCTTGATTAGTAATCAGTAAATTTGTTTGATTCCTTAAAGTGCGGCGATATAAAAATACAAAACAAACGAGGAAATTACCCGAAATGCCTATCCATCCAATAATGAATTGTGTTACGATAAGAGCCGAGATACCAGTATAAGCAGGCGAAGAACTTTCAATGTTGTATATTGATTCTGTTATCACTGGAGCTTCGTCCGAGCTATTTTCGTCCATATTTGAGGGTGGTTGCTCAGTCTCGATGCTAATTTATATCCTTGTGGTAAACAGTTACTCCTAAGTCTCTGTGTCATTCACAAAATTTACTCATTGTTTGACAGAACCTAGAAAAGACAACAAGAAGGATTATAATCTAGAGGAACAAATCAATAGGAATGAAACCCAGTGACTCCTTACTATACACTGTCATAACAAGTTTTCAAATTAAGTCAGATCATCCAACAGTCCATATATGTACTTGTCTCAATTGACGTACCTCAATTGAACGAAAACGGTTACGAACTATCTTAGTCAATATTAGTAGCGCTAGCAATAGAGACCTTACATTCATGCAAACTTTACCAGTTGAGTAAAACACCACGCTCATTAAAGAAAAGAAATGAAAACGTAAATAATGTACTTTGCTAACTTACCGTCGTGACTGTACTATGAGATTTTACAGAATCAAGCTGTGTTCCTTTTCTCGTTCTTGTCCAATGGATATCTGTTGTAAATTGAAACCCTACAAATTTGACTAGGAAATCATTCCTCTTGTTGTGACGTCTCTGCATCGGGCCGTGTCACGCCAACTTAATTTAAGATTTGATATGACGAAATATGAACCAATAAGAAATTACCGAAATGCCCTGGAAATAATACACTGTGGAGCAGTGAGAAAGCTCATAGTTTCAGAGAATATATTTGCACACCTTCAAAAGAGAATTTGATATTTTTTCTTTTTTATATCACAAGCCTGGTAAATATTTGCCAACCTTAATTGCCATTTACAAATAGAGTGTAAGCCTTTCTTTTGTTAACGTATTTGATAGGAACTGGAGGAGCATTTAGTCTAATAAAACGTCACTATTAAAGGAAACTTGGGCTGAGCTTACATTTATTCGCCTCAAGATTCTGATACTTGTAAAGCAATATTGATAACCAGCAAGATCTCTTTTCGTGGAACGTGTTTTAAAACAACCAACAGTTTCCTTTTTACTGCCTTTTCTGTCACGTTTTAAAAATTCAGATAAAAGGTCACCAAAATATACACTTAATCGTGGAATATTGGCACAAAATTTCATAACGATATTACTTGCACGAATTTTCGTTTCACAGTTATAAAAAAGAAAAAAAAACCTAATGACTGGATTAAGCAAATATAGTGCAGTGTAGTGTTTATTTGGTCCTTTGATTGCTCTGCCACGCTACCAATGGTTAAAAAATCACACATGATTTGAGGAAAAGGTTTAGAGCTGCTTACAAATATTACTACTTAAAATTGGCACGTAGTAGCTTTAAATATAATGTATCTTTGGAAAAACGAAAGACAGTAGTTTTATGCACTAAAATGGAGTGGCATAGCCAGAATTATGTTAGTAGGGGGCGCTGGGAGGCTTGACCATTTCATGGGAGGGCACCTTGTTACTATTTAAGCAGAGCTCCAGCATTAGTTGGCGCGTAGCGTACCAGAAAATTTTAGCTAAAAAGGCCTCCTAGATCGCCGGAAATGACACTTCCCAGGCCTTGCAAGTTGCTCTAAAATTTTGTGAACATCCTTGATAGTGAGAACTCATGTCTTGAAATGGTCATGAAACAGAAAAAAAGTATAGTTTGGTAAGTAACTTTGAAAAAGCTGGACTCTTTTGTGAGTTTGACGCAGGCATTGACAATTTTCGGCAAATCTAAACAGTGACGTCGCGCAGAGGTAAGTGATGGGGGGGGGGGCATTATGGAAGATGATGCTATAAGTCCACCCCAGATACAACCGGAAAGCCGGTGTACAGTAAAATGTGCAATTCGCAACGGAAGTAGTTTGAACCGGGAGCGAATCCTTGCTTTGTCACCTTATGCAGGTGATGTCCGGGGGATCTAAAGGGAGGGGGTTACCCCTCCCTTTGAGAAATTTTTGTTCATTTAAGATGGCTTGGACGCAAAATGGTGTTATCTTTAATATATTTTCGAACCGGTCGTATAATTGGAAAACTTTTGCAATTACTTGATTTTTTCTTTTGATTGACTGTAAAGAAAACGTATGTTGTCTAAGTGGAGTGGTAACTCCTCCCCCTGAAAAAAAACTGTTAAAGTAAGATAACTTAGATGAAAAATGTCAAATCCTTCAATTAATTGACCCATGCTTAGAAATTGTCATTATTTTGTGATATTTTGGCTGTGTCATTGTAGGCTACTCGTAAAAAATGTGTAACGACAAATAGTACACGCTACGAATGTTACCGTGTACGCTACTTGTGCTTATATATTGCTCTAAGATTCTCTACTGATGCTAGGTCCCTGCAGAGGTCGAAGATGTACTTTTGTCGTAAAAGAGCTTTGGTTACAATAAATAAAACATAGCACAATTGCAATGTAGTGTTTTAAATAGTACTTACTGGTATACAACTTATGCACATAGCCATGGTCCCTCGACAAGCTACAGACCATATCAGAGCTACTTCTTTTGCGCAGTTGGCACAAAACCGGCTCGGCTGGAGTGGGCCCACTTTGCATTTCCCAGGCAAGGAAACAATTAGCTGAAGAGTTGGAGTTGGTTTAATTATTGATCGTACTTCCTTGCATAACGAAAAGCCTCCGGATTAAATCCAGATGAAGCCCCCTCAGAATCAGTTGAAAATTTTCTCGTGATTCAGATTTGCTTATTGGCTAAGATTTTCACATTGATGCTAAGGGGCTCAAAATGGTAAAACAAAATTGAAAGTTTAATTGTCCTTCTTGAAAAGTGCCTGACCCCTAATCTTAGTTCACCTGTCGAGCAGTGGTGAAGAGCTAGAATCCCACATCCCTGCCAGTCTTTGGGAAACGGTGGTCAGAAAGCGGGATTAAGAGTCTGTGACTAAAACACCTCTGCCTCCTTATCGTCTTAGTACTATAGTTGAAAAGAAACGGTAAATCTCGCCGATTTTCTTCCACGATTAATAAGGGACAGGGTCCTTGATGAGGTAAAGTGGCTTTCTGACCCTTAAACGTTAGAAAAACATGGACTGACTTCCTAGAGACTTAAAAGGCAAAAAAAAAAAAAAAAATCCAGTAGACGAAAGAAAAGTACGTACTCTCAGGGGATGATTAGGAGTGAGGTTGGCAAGGAAAGAATGAGACCGTAACTGAACAAGAGAGTTTGCATAACTTCTAAAAGTTTGTTTTAAGAATTTAACATACCGTAGTCTACTGTTCGTATGCTTTACTATCTCATTACCATCTTTAGTACCGAGTTCGAGAATACTGTCAAGAGAGCATGGAACTAAGGCTTGCATACTGTAGTTTGCATGAATGTGATCTGTGCGCCCTGCAGGGTACATGTTGAACCTTGGATTGTTTCTGTTTAGTAATGCACTTTCATTTGCTCTCTCAAGTGAGGTGGGTTAAGCTGTTGTCTTGAAAATAAGATTTTGCAAACGCGCTTTAATTTCACCGTTTTTCACAGTGTCTATTGGTTCATTGTATTTTGAAATGCATCTAAGAACATTTTCTTTTAGAATTTCAAGTAACTGTGAATAAACATCTTAAGACAGAGGCCCTTGCTGGAGTTGTAAATTACCAACATGAAAAGCAAGAGTGAGTTCTTTGTATGCGATGTGAATTCTTTGATAAAAAGGAGAGGGTAATAAATTAAGTTCATAATGAAATTGATACGTTTAAAGAAAGCTAACCTACGACTTGGTGAATCACCATCTTTTGCACCTTTATCCTGCAACAGGCTGGGCGTCGTCCATGAAGAATGTTGCGCCTTTCACTCAAAACTTATGACAGACAGTTTTGTAATTTAACCGAGCATTGTAACATTGTCAGTATCGGTCTCTCTTGTAAATGATTTCTATGTAATGACAACAGAAGCAGCGGTGACAGAAAAAAACTATTGTGACTCATCCCTACGATATTTTTCTCGAAATTTACCATAGCGGGAACCCTGGATATCCAGACATGAAAGTAAAACTTGTAAGAGATAAAAAGGCTATTGTTTTGAACAAGGGAATAAACTGAAACTACTTCAACTACAAAGAAGAGCTTTCAAAACATGCAAATGAGTTAAAGAGCGGCACTCTTTGTAGCTATTTTTTGTCTAATTTACAGGTTTCTCAGTCAAGGTGAAGCAATTAGACACAATCTTGACAATGACTTTATAGCACGTTGTAGTTTAGTTTAGTGCAAGCAAACTATCGTTAATAAAACATTGATTGATTTTGAGTTAAACACTTAGCAATTACTTTTGCTGTATACTGAAATCTGAACGAGAACGTCTTTCTGTTCAGGAGAATACAAAATTCAAAATCCAGCACAAAAAAATTTTGTCTATCACTTCAAAACAAAAGTGGATTTAGGTCTACTAGTGAAAATTGTTTGAGTAAACATGTTTTTCGGATTCGTATTCCAGAAGAGCTGAAAAGCGTTGCGGGCTCTCTAATTTACTGTATCTCTAGTAGCCAAGCCTCTTTATTTTATTCTCTAGTCCCCGATTTCCGCTTTCAGTTTGAATGATTTCATTTTAATTCATTGGTCAACCAAGATGTGAACTAAGCACAACGTTTGCCTTTGCTGACCAAGCGCCGATTCATCGTAAAAATGAAGGGTCTTGTAGCAGCTGGTGTTCAAGTTTTGTTGTTTCTTCCCTTTGTTCTAAGTCTTTCTTACAGTTCGGAAATAACATTTTCCTCCCATTGGTCAGGTAGTCCAGTATGTGCAGGATTCACGTTGGAAATGACATGCATTGTTCATCTGAGAGATGGAACCAACTCTGTAAGTAGTCAAGTATTTTTCGTATTTTCCTATTAATCGCAGAACACTCGTTTGCTCACTACAGGGAAGATAACCTTAAGATTTGTTGGTTGTACAATTAATATATCGAATGGGTGTTAAAAGACGTGATATGTTGAACTCCTTTTAACTTATGGCATTAAACAGAAGTACGCAAACAGGTGTATACATACAACTATAACTACGATCGATAATCCAATGCTATGTTCCTTTAAGGTTTACGGCCGTCCTGGAAAGTCTAATCAATCAGCTTTATACCTTAAGTATTCTTTTCTATATTCAAGATAGATGAGTCGATTCGCAAATCACACAAAATATAAACAATGTAAACTTTGTCACGTTAGCTGGACTAACGCTCACTTCATTTTGTCCGATTCGAGTCTTGCATTATTCAACTACCCATCTTGACGTTCATGTTATTATGCACAAACAAGAATAAAAAACCGTGGCAATTCTGTAAAACTACAATTATTCTAATGTTAAAAAACATTCCTATTCATCTAATCTAATGAAGTGTAAAAAGCACTATTACAAGTCCGTTTTTCCAAGTAGGCCGTAGGATTACAAGTTGCAGCAATTATTCTTTAAATGCTTACTGATTAAAAGTCAGACAATCCTTCGATATTCTGTAGCAACTACTACTAGCTAAAAGCAAGCATTGGCCTACATGATATCAAGAGCACTGACGTTTGGCTGTCAGTGTCTCAGTAACTAGATATTTATCATCTATATAAAATATTAAGTTGAACTATCGTTCTAATCACTGATAAAACCAGCCCCTCTTAAACTGACCAAATTATTTCATCCTTTATATTTCCTAATACTTGATCTCTACAAGTAGTCATGCCCCTTTTTAATTACCAGGTATCAAAAGTTACCGTGATCAAAGACAGGGGGAAGGAGTCAAACATGTATTGTAATGTATGGCCATTGCCAGACGGTGGAGAAGCCAGGTGCGGTAGCTCTACTTATGAGGGTACCATGAACTTACTGGTGAATGGTACGATGATAGAGGATCACAGCTTGGTAATCCTAATTGTCCTTCATTCTGTGCAACAAACGGATAGCGGTGGATACGAATGTGGAGTCGGACTGGATGGTTCACAAAATTTGGATAAAGTATCAAATATGGCTTTGACATTGGATGTCCAGCAAAGGTCCAAGTGCATCCACCACCCGGAGATTCCGTCCTCTCGAAGTCTGGTTCTAAATTCCACCAACTCACCTATGTGTATATTCAGTGCAATGCCTTCTTCAATTCCACTCTGGATGGCAGGTAATGAACTTGTGAGCAATGATACGGTGAAATTTATTAACAGTGGTGATCACATTGCCACATGGATAAACATTCATCAATTGAAGAGTAACGCCGACCACCATAACAACAACAAAGGTCTTTACTCATGCGAACTGAAACTAAATAAACATCAGGATAAAACTATTCATCTGCACACTTTCCAAAACCCCTCCATCGAATATTATTTAGCCGATTCTTGTTCAAATGGTTATCTGTTTTGCATGGAGGTATGGGTCATATCCAGTAGCCCTTTAATATCTCCTATCACCTGCACAGTGAGTAATGATTTTGAAGTGAGATATGCTGGGTCGAGGAGTGCTGTGATTTCGTCATGCAGCGAATTGAAAGCATTGCAGCAGTTAAATAACTCTTCACTCCGATGCGAAGCTAGGAATCAATTTGGACGTTCAGAGAAGATTCTTAACGTATCTTCGGTTGCATCCTTAGTACCAGAAGAGGAAACCGTCTACCCTAGCGTCGAAACGCCTATCACTGATCGGTCACTTTATTATGCTGTTAGTGGTAACAAAGAAGTGTCTCCAATCTTTCCGTTTGAGAGCATAACTGGAATTATCTTGTTCTCAATCTTTATGTTTTTAGTCATTGTCGTTATTACATGTCTAGGTATCTGTGGTTGGACACTTCGATATGACCGCAAAAGACGGTTGAATCTAAAGATGAAAGGAGATGCATTCCAAGATGGCTACTGGAGTTTTCTACCTAAAGAAGATAAACAGAGAAGTATAAAGGAAAGGGCCTTACCTCATCGTCCCGATAGTGTCTACGCCTCATGTGAAACCGGTTTGTCAGTAGCAATACCACCTGAGAAAGAAATGAAGTGTCCAGCTAAACCACCCCAACCGTTTGGGTACGTGGCACCGTTTGGGCCCAATACTGGCGAAACACAAGAGAACACCAAATGCCAATTTTGCTCGTGTAAGACAACGTTAGAGACAAACATTCTTCCCACGTATACGTGTCACGATAAAATTGGATATCTGGGGACTGAACAAAAAAATTTAAACAAAGAGGATTTCCCCCCGGGCTACATTGTTCCACTGGTGGGAAAACAGGAACGAGACGTTACCTTCAATACTTACGAAATGCAGCCATACTCAAAGCTAATTGGGGGCAGGAGACCCGAGGGCGCTTTGCGTCGATCTCATTCCGTTCTCTATATAAGTCCGACAGTAATTACAAGTGATGAAGAACTCAACAGAAACAGGAAATTTAGCTTTTAATATAATTATAAGGCTCTTGGAAGGCGAATAGATTAGCGCCAAGTCCAAAACACCAGGTATGCCCTTTAAAAGACCCTGTAAAGGGTAATCGATAGCTGGGTATGGCCCGCTCTGCACTTTTTTCTGTGTACTGTGCTTGGAAAAACATTATAAGTATTAAAACAGTACTAGAACATGTGTCTACACATACAATTTCAGCATTCCTGTCTGAGATTTTGTTAAAAATTCCTCCCTATTCTGAAATTTCTGGTGAATTCAATCTGTAAGCACACGAATGTCAAAATCCAGTGATATTTCCCTTGTGTCCATTGTTTACTCGGTTTCTTTAATTACTGTTTAAGTTTCATGTCCAATAATTTACCAACAACACACCAAGGATCTCTTCTAAAAACTCTCTCAAGAAACTGCAAGTTGTTAACTTTACTGAATAAGACGCTGATCTAACCATTTGTTGGACTTTCAGCTAAATCACAAAAATATCGTTTGTCTTATTTCCTTAAATGAATATCTCATAAGTTTGAAATCATTCATATTACGTACTGAAAGTACTTTTTTACCTTGAATTGTATTGATTCAATAGCTGTGTTTTCAATACTTTGTCAAATCATAAAAAAGAGCCGCACCTTAATACGAAACTTCAGAGTGTGCTAATTTAACTTAATGCCGGTGGTTTCTCTTTTGTCATTCTTGGAACTTTAACACAGGGCAGATACTCTCCTCTTTAACTTTAACGACTCTCTAAAAACTGCTCGACCTATACGTCACCTGAAAATTTGTCGGGGGTAAAACGATCTTTTGATAAACTCGGTTGATTTCTTTATCCAACAGTTTATCGGGCGATAAACGTGCCCAACAGTTTTTAGAGTGAACTACTGCGATACATTAGCAGTTGCATTCTTGAACTTAACAGATGACTCCTAAGCACAACATTGGTTGTAAGTAATACGATTTGTGCCTACGATATAAATACTGTGACTCAATTTCGAATATATTAAATCATACGATATCTTTACGAAACTAGCTTACATAAATAAGGGGAAATTTTGGAGAGCAAAATTCTTAATTGCTGTTAATGCTAAGCCAAATGCCAAGGGTAGTAAATGTAAACTTGAGCGATTGGTTGGGCAAAAATAGCAATCATTTTCCTTTGAGTTATTTTCCGTAGTGATTTTATCGTCCCTCTGTGAGAATAACTGCTTAAAAGAGCTATAAAATCTCCAGAGTTTTCTCTTTCTGAACGTTTATCGCAGTACTAACTAACAACTTCAAATAAAGAGTTTATTTATGACCATAAGTGAGCTTTACTAGAAGTTAAGTGAATTGCACAAATAAAAAAAATAATAAATATTAAATGATCAATTGAGCTGCACTCTAAACTAACTAGTAAAGTTCACTTTTTGAAGATCTATCAGATATTTAATTGCAGTTTTTGAAGTATCTGTATTGCATGTTTTCTTTTCAACATCCCCTTCTCCTTTTGGTATACATCCTTAATCAGTTTTAAGTTTCACTTAGGTTATAACATTCGGTATTTTTATTTTATTTTTTTTAGGTTAACCATGGAAGGCATTTCTTGAAAATTTGTTTCTCTATATGTATATTTGTAATGCGGATACTCTCAACACGGAATCAAATGCACAATAAAATGCCAAATAGCAGTAGATAGTCAAAATAGTTAATGTTGTTACTTGTTGGCATATCATTTTATTACATTCTCAGTGTAACAAAGTTGTAAATTTTGATGTTTTAGAAAAAACAACTTTCGGTATCGATTCCTCATTTTGCCTCTTTTCAAAATATTACTACACACTGGACAAAGGTATCGTTCACACCTGTTTACGCAATGAATGATACTACTTTTTTCTGAACAAATGGTGAAAATTTGAGGATACGTTCTGTATTATTAGTTTATATCGTTAATACTTCGCGTTCCTCCCTTTGATTGTGGTAAACAGGTGTTAACTTAAGGAGTGTTTGCTGGTAACCTGAGGAACGTTAGACGTTTTTTGAGTGACCCGTAAACATGAAACTTTCGTAATGAGAGGGATCCTTGTACATATTGTTTTTCTGCATTTGTTGATCACCTAAATACATAGGAATTAAGGCAAAACGAGTTTTTGTCAGTGTATTTATTTGTTGACCTACATTAATTATTTCTTAGCTATTTGTCTAATGTGTGAAAGCGAGATTAGGAGATTCCGTAGGAGGTGCTTGGAGTTGAAAATCACATCAGAAATGTAAATGTTGTTCCCACTTTGTTAAATGAACAGGGTAGCAACTTTATTGGATGGTACTCTTCATACAACCAGATCAAATATGACAACCAATGATTTACCTTTATCGAGACTTTTTCAGGATATCTGCATCCAAATTGGACTCATGTGAAACAGCTATTTAAATTCCTAACACATGTTTTAATACGCTGTATTGACTGCTCTAAAAATTGTCTTCCAAACCCCAGGTCCCCATTGTTAAAGTGGTACATTATGTTTTCAACGGATCGCCGACCGCGTGTTTGGTCTAGTGGTAGAGCATCCGCCTCTCACGCTGGAGGCCCGGGTTCGATTCCCAGGTCGAGTCATACCAAAGACTTTAAAAATGGAACCTTCTGCCGTTGTGCGTGATG
>WURT03663150.1:3660-15129 GCA_009936505.3 Holothuria glaberrima | reverse complement strand
TTACTTTCTACAGTTTCTTTTTCAATAACCCTGGTTTTATAGTGTGAATGTATGAGAAGCAAGGGAATATTACAAACAGGGCAACTCACAAGGAAACTTCTCATATCTGTATCTAGTTTGAGATCAAAACAATAAATTTAAAAGCAAAGAAAACAAAGCATTGCTCATCAATTTGAGGAGATGGCATTATTCCTGCTTGCTTCAAGTCCTTAAGTTATAAATGTAGTGTGTCATTGCAAGAATCTCATTATCATGCATAGGAGTTTAATGGAGCTTTATCAGAATGTTTTAAGTTCCTCAGAGAGAGAACAAAAGAAGTTCTTCCTTTAAAACCTACCAGTATACATTCAATATTGAACCTTGTGAAAAAATTGAGAATAAAAAAAAAAAAATTGTGGGACTCCCTAACAATTGTAAGTCTGGCCAGGCCTATCATGTGTGTGATTTAACAAGTGGCTCCTGTATTTCTGCTTTGAATAGCCCCATTAGCTCACAAAGATTGACTTCCAGCCTTTCACATGCAAGGCAATATCCCCAAAATGTTTTTGTCACTCTATAAGAGGGTTTTGAAGAAGTTATAGCTGGCATATTGAAACAGGAACAATTCTTGTACCCTCTGCTATCTGTTTCCCCATATTTTCTCCTAACAATTTGTCAAGATTGGTGGTATTGCCTACTTTATGAACTACTAGGTTAAATTCTTACTTTGACTAACATGAATGAAGCTATCATCAAAATGTTTAGGTTAAGTTTCTTTGTCACACAACAAAACTTACATTTTTACCTAAGCCCTTTCTTTAAAACCTGCCAGTGCATTCAACTTTGAACCTCTGAATTTGTGTAAGACTCTTGAAAAAAAAGAAATTGTAGGGCTCCCTAACAGAAGATGTAATATTGGCCAGACCTATCATGTGGATTATCAATCAGTGGTTCCTGTATTACTGATTTGAATACCCCCATCAGCTCACAGTGATCAACTTCAAGCCTTTCTTGCATGTAAGGCAAAATCTCCAAAATGTCTAAAAAGTCATTCTGTAAGAGGCTATAACTTTCAAATTGAAGCAACTTATGTACCTTCTAATACCCTTTTCACATGTTTTCTCCTAACAAAGTCTCAAGATAGTGCCATTGCTTACTTTAGAACTACTAGATTAAACCTATACTTTGACTGACTGTGTTTCGTGTATGTCATATTTTTATATTTTTTCTGTTCTTTGCAGCTAGCACATCCCATTCTTTTATCATTAAAAGACACAGACAATAAATGGCTTGTGGAGTTATTGTATGCATTCAATAGTGGAAACTTAGACAAGTTTGAAAGTATGATGACCACTTGGAAACAACAGGTAAGTTATTAAGCGTCATATTGATGTTATTTCATGTAAATACTAAGGCTTATCTTAAAGGTAGACTTTACATCTGTTAAACAATGCAGCATCTTTATGCCGGCAAACAGTCTATTGGGAATATCAAATGGGGTACAGGGTGTGCTCTCCTGATAACTTTAATCAGAATCAAGGATGAACATGAGTGAAATAAAATTTCGAATAGTGCTCCATTATTTCTTGTACCAAGAGGTTGTCATATTTGATTGAAAGTGTGCCATTCAACTTGGAGTGTACTCTGTGTCACCTTTTCTTTAATGGACTTTACTTAAGGAGAGGGCAGATTTACCCTTCAATGTTGAGCTACTTTTAATACTGTTGTCTGGGCACATTTTGTAATCAAGTTGTGTATTTAAGCATGTTACTTGACATGCCCATCCATATGCAATATTTTAGTGAGAGAGTATCCTCCAGCTTAGAGCTGTTTGGTATACCCTCTATCATGCCTAATTTAATAAGGTTACTCTATATACCCCACAATGTCTTCATAAATGTGCCGGTAAATATTCTTCATTTGCCATGAAACATGCCATATATTAATGAATATTCCTTTCTACTGAGATTATTTCAGTATGCCCTTTATTATAAATATTGATTATGAAAGTGCACACTTCCTTTTTGGTTGTGTTCATATATGCTATTGCACATGCCATATTTTAAATGAGAGTGTGCCCTTTTCTGTTGTTTCTTTTCTGATAGCCTGACCTTGCAACCAATGAGCTTCCACTAAGGCAAAAGATATCCTTACTTTGCCTCATGGAGATGACATTCTCAAGACCTGCTAACAACCGCTCATTGACATTCCAAGAAATAGCTGATGCAGCCAAACTGCCTATTCACGAGGTATGGACTTTTCATTGAAATTTACTGATGGTAATATTTGTAACACTAGGGTTCTGTTTCAGAAAGGTTTAAGATCGATCTTAAGTTTGATTCAGTAGAACAATTGCATGGCAGATCAAACTTAAGATAGATTGTAACTCTTTATGAAACAGGTTTCAGGTACAAATAGGTTCATGGTATGCCTGGGTATCTACAATATTTGGGGGTTAGGTACCTGCCCTTTAAGTTGTTTCTCTGAAAAAGCCACGACTCCCACAATGACATAAGTTGATACAGGAATGTGTATCACATTAGCTACAATATAGCTGATTCAATAAACTAATCAATCTAATAAATGGTGGAAACAGCCATTTAATAGATTAAAAACATGGAAAATACCTCAAATTACCCCACAGATCAGTTGGTCCCCAGTTTTTCCAGGGACTGTAGGTGATCCCTGGATCCCTTTCTTCTAGGGTTTGAAAGTGGAGGAAATTGCCCCCACCCCCCCCCCACATTTTTTTTCAGAACCCTTTTGAAAATGGTGGGCATTTTCTTTTCTTCAACTTGCAGTACAACTGCTTCAATGAAATCAAACTGGAAAATGTTGGAACCAGGCATTTAAGAATGTATTAAAACAGTGGAAAAATGCCTCAAAGTGCACCACAGTTCATATGGTCTCCATACTTTTTCTAGGATAGTTCTGGTTAAGGTCATGTCCCAACCACTTTGAGAAGCTGATGACACTCTTGGCTTGTATGGAAATGAGCTGCAGTCAATTTAAATAAATTTCTTATGTAATTAATTTATTAAATTTAGCCCAAATTTTGAAATACCTGGGAAAGTCACAGATTTTGAAACAAAAGGAAAGATTTAATCCTACTTTTTCACTCAGTATGGCTAAAGATCAATATAATACCATCATCATACTCAATATGCTTTATCTGTTGGAAATGTATATAGTTGTACAGTTTGTTTCTATTTAGGTACTGCACCTGTGTTAATTGTTTTGTGGAAGCACTTACTTAGTACATTGTAAGAATACCTTGGAATGTTTGGTATGTATAGGTATATAGGCAAGTGAACAACAGTACTTCTGTAGTCTCCGTTGTGTATAGTGCAGTGTTGACAAGCAAGCAGTGTATACAGTACGTACTATAAGCATATGCTTAGTACAGTGGAATTATATCAGCGATATTTTAATATTATCTCATGGAAAACATACCAGGTCATATTGCTTGGACGGCTCATGAAAAGCATTTTTTTCCCAGAAGGTTTAATTTTTAGAAGTCAGTGAAAAGCTGAGGAAATGACATCTGTTGTCAACAATGATGACAGATTAAATCAGTACCAGTGTCAGAAATCTTGCAACAGTTATCTTCTCTCACATACTGGATAAATGCTTTGCTGTAATCACCTTCTGCTTTTTGTTTTCATTTTCCCTATAGGTGGAAATTCTGGTTATGAAAGCACTCTCACTGGGCCTAGTACGTGGCTCTATCGACCAGGTAGAACAGAAGGTTGTGATGACATGGGTGCAACCAAGGGTACTAGATAACCAACAGGTAGGTACCCAACCATCAATTATGCAATGTGTTATGTAATAGGTGGACAAAAAAGAGTCTTTTTTTGGGGGGGGGAGTCTGTCTTTTTCTGTGGTGAGGGTTCAAAAAGTAGTCTGCCACTTGTTGGTTTTGAGGAGAAGTCAAAGTAATCATGGGCTGACAATTACGTGTGTACGGAAGGGTGCATCAGGTGTTGCTTGTTGTGCAAAATACTGTGTTTGAAATGCACCAATGTAGCATAAAAGGAAAATAGCTTTAATTATTATAAAGTCATTCAGTCTCACTAAGAAACTCCAGCAATAGCTTTATCTCCTCAAAATGTAATGCATTACAGGACTTATGTGAGTTGCATCATTTGAATTTTTGAAAGTTTGGGCCAGCAAATTATTCTTGAGTAACACATAACTGAATTTCTTTCTGTGAGAACCTTATTTCTTGAAAAGAAAGATACCATTTGGCCTTATTTTGAATTATGATTCTGTATCTATAAATACTGATTTTAAATATATGAAAATATTCTGTGAAACAAATGCAATATTTCCCTTCAACATCAATTGTTGCTTGTTAACACTTTATTTTGAGAAAAGTTACCTTGAGGAGTTTCACATTTGGCACATGGATGCCCCAAGTTGAGGATTTAGAAGCCCATCATTTTGGGTACTGGTCATCGATTGAAGGGGTTGGTAAAGGTCAAATTGTGAAAAATGCATAACTGGATATTTCAAGAAGGGTGATAGGGGTAAATGCCATACATGCATTGAGGGTAGGTTTGATTTGTCAGGTGAAAAAGGGGTAAGCGACATGCTTTGGCGAAGTGAAGAAGTTATTCTGGGGAAGGGGAAACAGGCTGAATCTGATTTGTGCTCCCCATTACATCAGTATTTGCTATGTTATATTGACCTCCGAATGTGTCAACTTTATCATTTTCACAATTCTGTTCCACTTTCTCCTCTCAGATTGCAAAGATGCAGTCCCATCTTCAGAACTGGTGTGGATACATCAAGAACATGCAGGTCATGATGGAGGACAAGGCACATGACATTCTGGACAGAGTGTAACCTTTCACCTTAGATGAAATGGATGCTTCAGAGAGAATGAAAAGGGGACAGTTGTTTGTTTACGAAGTTTTGGGATGAGTTGTGAGACACTCTAGACCTACATTAGAAGCAGTTTTGTGTCGAAAAAAGTCATTGAAGGAGAGACTTTTCTGACGTTTTGTCCTCTCTAACAGTGGTATTCATCTCATTGTGCTATGAACAGTGTATAGACAGCATCCTCTATTTTCTTATTTACAGAAAGATTTGAAGTAACAATCTTCATTTCCAAGTGACTCATCTGTTATGTGTGGGCTGTTGGCTTGGAAACTTCATTGCAACAAAGCTAGGGAAGAGGGTGAGGGAACCAAAGCTCTTCCCCTTCCCTTAAGAGGAAAATGCATCTTAAATACTAATGCAGCGCAGAGCATGACAGAGCAAGGGATCCTCTACAATGTTCAAAGTTTTGGATTTTCATTGTTTGAAAGACTGTTTGGAGGCAAACTGTGGATTTACTAAGGAAGTAATATAGCTAAGCAGAAGATTTATAATTAGAACAACCTGCAACTGCTACAGCATTATGTGCTTACTGGGACCATAAGCATAGAAAGTGGAGGGAGGTGGCAGCTAAACCTACCATCAAAATTTGAGCGTTAAATTGCATATAAGGGTACTCAAATATTCATACATTTTTGCTAAGAGGAGAATGTCCTCTCCTACAGGATGCTTGCTGGTTTGAGTCTGAAATGTTCAACCCCCCCCCCTTAACTTCCTCCAGATTAAGGACAGCTTCATATGCCTGTGGGTGTAACTTAATATATGTAGAATCTTCATCCTGTCCCAATAAGCACAGAGTAATGAGTTTTCATTTTGTCAATTAGGTGAAAAATTTTCTAAATGGGAGGGGGTGTCCCTCCTTAGACCCCTCCCCCAGGATGGCAATCCAAAACAAGGTTCAACCCCCCTCCCCGGTCCCGAACAGCTTCCTATGCCAGTGTTTGAACATCTTGAAATAAATCATTAGGATAAGACATGCATATGACAAGATCATAGAGAAATCTAAAATTTATTTGAATGCAGAAATAGTTGTGTTGGTATGAGGTTGGGCTACAAAAACATCGACTTTCCCCTTTTTCATACTTTTAAAAAGAAAATATACAACAAAGGTGTGACTCTAGAAGTCTTTCTGTGATTAGCTCGTAAATCTTCAGGAAGAGTTAAGTGTGGTGACAGGAGAGAATTGGTAAGAGAAAGGTATATTTACCACAGGGAAAATAAAACAGTATCCACAAGGGACAAGGTCCACTGTCTGTTAGATTAGCACACAGTAAAGATGTTTCAAGAACTACTTTGTAGTATGACTGAAAGTAGTCAGTACTCAGTGTTTTCATTAGAAGTGGCTCTGACAGTAGTCAGTCCTGATGAAAGTTTGACTACTTCACAAGTCATTTCTTGGCCAGCTTGTTGTAGGTGTATGGATTCCCATCCTTTAAGACTTTATACTAATCAGCATACTTTTGAAAATCATCAATGAAGTTGGATAGCTGGTTTACAACAAGTAACTATGTTGTTTAATAAAATTGTGTTAAATTTGAAATGTTTGCTCTTTTATTTTTCTCCGTATTTCAGAAAAAATGCAGGTAGTATGCCCACTGTCCTGTCTTCCCACCATCAGTAGCAATCTTTTACCTAGTTA
Source organism: Holothuria glaberrima (assembly GCA_009936505.3). Classification (NCBI taxonomy): domain Eukaryota; kingdom Metazoa; phylum Echinodermata; class Holothuroidea; order Aspidochirotida; family Holothuriidae; genus Holothuria; species Holothuria glaberrima. The sequence continues at coordinate 8,627 of WURT03663150.1, read as the reverse complement.
GAGAAATTCTGCACAAGACTTCAAAGAATTTCCAGTTTATGCCCCTCTCCTCAAATTTGTAACTTGAATGAGATGGTTAGGGTCACATCTAGAGTGGCATAAGTAACAGGTATCAAGGTACTGAGCTTGTAATACAGATATTGCTGGATGATTCCTTGCATAATTCATAAAATTGCTGTGCTCAATCTCTTTAAGCATCTCACCAGGCACCCCACTTTAGTACCTCCTACCTATGCAGTAAAAAGGTTGAATGGGTAACAACTGTACTGATGGTCCTTGAGGCAGTTTACCATTGCCTAATGTTACAATATGGTGTACCAGTTACCCCTCTTTGTTACAATGTCTCTATTTTCTGACACACATAACCCCACTACTCTCACCCTAACTTAACCCTAGGCTAACCCAGACCACATGTTTGGTCTAGTGGTAGAGCATCTGCCTCTCACACGGGAGACCTGGGTTCCATTCCCAGGTCAAGTCATACCAAAGACTTTAAAAATGGAACCTTCTGCCATTGTGCATGATGCTCCACATAAGCAATGGAGAAAGGGAAAACAAGCCAGTGAGCCACAACTGGAAAAAAGGCCGTGGCCGGCCAGACTGGAACCAATCCGTTGGAAACTGGGCTGTTAAACCTCATCTAACTAACTAACTTACCTAGGCTAAGCCTAATCCTAACACTGACCTTCATGTAGACTTGTCAGAGACAGCATAACAGAGAGCCGTCACCTTGTGTACTACTGACATTGATTGCTCTAATATGGCATCCTGAAAGGGGATAAGGCATCCCACCAAATAGGAAGTTGCTAGCCACTCCCTGCCCAACCATAGTTAGGAATAGCCCTAGAGTTTTAAAAACTTTTTATCACTGCACGGTAATTGGCATTCATTCAAACAACCATCTGGCATGTTCTGATCTTGTTAAAACTTACAGCAATGGAAGCCATTGTGGAAGTTCCAACAGATATAAAGGCTCACCTCATTTTGAGGAAATAGTATGTATGATATAAAATCCTAACAAGTGTGATATTAAAGGGAAAATACAGTCCCCCCAATTTGAGGTAGTGTACCGCCGTGGTACACTAGTTCAGAAATGGCTCATATCAATCATGTGACAATATTTTTGTCACTTACTTCAATACCCAATGATTTTCTCAGGAAACATTACAAAAAATACTTGTGAGAGAAATAAGAGGAGATCTGTAAGATTTGGCATATTTTTTAAAATAAACTTGGAGCAACTGCATTCTCCCTTTAAAGGCTTACAATGCATGGTGGGGATCTTACTGTACCAAGATACCTGCTACAATTACTTCACGCATATGTACATGATTTTAGAAACTTTTTGTATTCCATTTGTAATAGAAAATTATGGTAACACTTTTGTCTTTTCTGATCCAAACAACTCATTTGAAAAACGGTTTTAGTGTAAATATTGTGATCCAATGCAAAACACTGCAAATAGGAGCTGTTGCAGTTAAAGTTCAATCTTTCCCAGCATGCATTTTAATTGTGTGATATAAACCTGCTTTCAGTGTTTCCAAACAATCCCAGCCCTCAGAAAGAAGCAAAGCAATCATAAATGTCTTGATAATTGTCATGGACACTGTTTCTGTGGCAATAAGTTTTATTTTGATATTTGACCACTTGTCATTTGACCCAGGGGCCAAGTTGCACAGAGTTGGAGTGTCCTTTGTACATTCTTGGGAGGAAACGGACACAGATCAAACAAAAATCCGAAGAAAACCTTGACCAAACCAAGAACACAACATGAACCTATTTACATTTCACACAGTAATATATCCAGAGTCTTTTCTTTACAAGCTCAGGCCTTGAGTTTTAGATTTTCCAAGTGTGCTACAAATCACACTCCTCATTAAATTAAGGAGTGTGGTAGGTGGGCTGTTTTATTAAACTTTAATAGATTTACCCGAGTTTCCATTCTTTATCTAGGTGTGCAAAAAATCGCACCTCTCACAGTGATTTGAGGCAAGTGATGGTGTGCGATCGCACTATCACCCTCAAAATTCAAGGCCTGCATACTTAACAAGACAAATGGTTGTCATACTTCTTTTAAATGGACACTGTATTATCTGCAAAAGAACACAAATCACAAAAGTAGAGATGCAAGTTCCTCCGCTCCCTTTCATCTTGTTTTTGTTCATTCATTCGTTCCTTTTTTCTTTTGTTTATTTTTTCAAAATAGTGGTGCAAATAATGTCACTGGTCATAACTTAAAGGGGACATTTGCTCATCTTAATAGACAGTTCCAGTTCTCTCAACTTAGTTACTTCTAGCCCCTCCCAAACTGTCTTAAGATCCTCCTTGTTCAGAGACAAACCTAGTTTATTGCTCAAGGACATATCCTAGTGAGTATACAAGGCCCTTATGTGTCATCAGAATACCCCCTCTCTGCTTGCTGTGAAAAGTGAGCTTTTCTGCATGTTTTGAAATTTTTGACTGTCATGTCAGTTAATGAGCAGTCACCAATTGCAACTTTTGGTTGTCCCTAACCAAAAGTGTATTTGGGGTGACGAGTGGCTACCTTTAAAGAAAAGGGGTTGAAAGCTGTAAATTTCATCAGAGCGGCAGGCCTAGGGGAAGTACTTTTAGCAGGGCACTTTGTATATGAAAAAAAAAGGGAGGCAATTAACCTCCTCTTCAACCCATTCCTGTTACAATGGGCCAGTAAGACCATGTGAAGGAGTTTTAATAAAACAAAAAATAAAACTGATTTATTGATATTCACAAACTTAACTGGGGTATTTACTCTTGCTTATCACAAGAGCTTGTTTACAAACATGAAAGAAAAGACTTCATCACGATAGCCCAATGTGTCTTAAACCAAGAAATTTTATTTGTGTTACATGTAGTAAATATGTGCAACATACACTTACTTAGACATAAACACAGGCACTTTAATATTTAAGTTATTGCAACCATCGAGAGTACCAGGCTGCTAGGAAATTAAACCTCCCTTAGCAATTATTGTTAACATTAGGTGAAATACATAAATAAAATATTTGGGCATCTTTACTTAACTCATTTAAGTGGCAAGATAAATCTTACTTGTTTTTTATAAAATAATTCACAATCAAAATCGTCCTGACTAAGTTACAAGTGATTCCTAAAAGAGCACTTTGCATGCTTTGTTCCTTGCAACTAAAAAGGATTGTATTAAATTATGTGAGACATAATAGGCATCATAATTTACATTTAAAAAGCATAAAATAAATTACAGACAAGAAAGTCTTTGGTTCAGTATCACAAACCACGGATCACACCATGGGAGGAGAGGGGGGGGAGCGAAGGAGAGAGGAATGATGGCAAAAGAAATAGTATTTTGAAAGCAGGCTAGGGGAGAGGTAGGGACAAAAGGGGTAAGAAATGTAAGTGGAGAAAGGGGCACTTGTATTTCAGCTGCTTAATTTTTTACGTGTATTGGAAATGAGTAGGGATGAGAGCAGGTGCAAGAGATCTCAAAGGGATGGGGGAGTCAATTCCCCTCCCCTTCCCCTTCCCTCATAAAATGCAACCACATATGACAGCAACTGACAAGAACTGACCCCCATACTAGGATGACATTTGTACAAGATAACATGCATAGCTATACTGATGATACCAGCAAGCTGATGCTGTGAGAAGCTTACTCTCAAAACATGTCAAATGTTCCATTACGGGAGAAGCAAGTTTACTATTGTGGTTACAATTATTATCTTCCAAGTCTTGTTCACCTTTTAATACAAATGTCATAATATGCTTTTTGCTGCATCAAGATGTAACTCTTGCCATCAAACTGTACAGAGCATTTACAATCACAGCAACCTTTACTTGAAACACTTTTTCCAAAGTCCCCTTGACTCTCTGGCGAGAAGCTGAAGGGCGAAACCAAACTTAAGTCCTGAAGGAGTTCTTCCCCCAACCTTCACTTGAAAAACACCAACTTAATCTTTCCAACCCTTTGTTTTTTCCAAAGTCCCCTCAACTCTCTGGCAAAGCGCCAAGGGGCGAAACCAAACGATTAATCCCGAAGGAGTTCTGCTGCTTTAAGGAGCTACGTCCTTTCAGGGACACAAACTTAACTGACCAACCTCTTGACCCTCAGACCTCTACATCAAGGGTTTGTCATGCATGGTCCTGTTCTTGACTAGCTGAATAGAACAGATACCACAAATGATCTTAGCCAAAACACTGAGAAGCTGAAAACTCTATTTTCCGTTCAAACATTCTTCACCGTTCATTGTATTAATATTACATACCAAGGAACAACTGCCATTTTAACCTTGTAGCACAAAGAAATATTTACATTCAAATGATTCCTACCATAGGCCTATAGAGTCGTCATTTTCAAAGGATGTTAAGTTCTTTCCAAGTCTAACCTTCCCAACAGGTGCCCAATATGTACCTTTCTCTAATGTATATAATCTAACACCTGCAGAAAATGACATAGATCATACTATTCCACTCTCTTCATTTCCATATTTTCAATTAATTTCCTGACTGTTGATTGGTTCTGATTTTTGAATATTCATACTGCAAGGTGGAGCTAAAAATGCAATACTGTTCCATAACCTTACCATTACGCTGTAACTCAACAGGCATTATCTGTATGACCGAGTAACGAGTCCAGTGGAAATTCAAACACTGAAAACCTGCTATGTCACAATAAGTACATGGTAATTAGACTTGCTTTAGTCAATATTTTGTCCAGTATCTCTGACTGGCTATTTGATTGAGATCATATATGGATTTTTAATGGCTAACAATCTGTTAAAAATTGATGAATTCTTGCAAAGTTTTTGAACTCTATGCAACCAATGGTGCTACATGTGTAATTAACATCAAAAGGTCAAAATAAAAACTATATTACACATTTCAAAAATGACCCTTGAAAGTAAACAGCATTCATTATGCAAAAAACTGCTCCAAACAAAATTACATCTACCTTTCTTCAAATTTCTCAATAA
>WURT03663139.1:0-17985 GCA_009936505.3 Holothuria glaberrima | reverse complement strand
TTACTAAGAACTCAATGAATTTAGGTGGTGAAAATAAGATTAAAGGGTAACAAATGGGGTCCAACACTTACATGAAGAAACAAAGACTTTGCCTTTACTGTATTCGAGGTGGCTCTATGATTCGAATTAGACCTTCTTTGGACATTACTTTAATACAGAAAAATAAAATACGAGTCTCCAGACAGTATGATTATGGGTGTCTTGTGGCACATTTAATTCGGCTTCTCACTGTCAGTCTTACAGTACATGAAATCTAAGTGTTTGGGGGATAACAAACAAACGGGAAGGGACGAATTAAAGAAATCATTTTCAATAAATACAATTAAATACACCACAACCTTTATTCCCCTTCCACTGACATGACGAAAAACAGAGAAACTTATCCAGCATTTTCCTAAAATTTTTAAAAAGGATTCTTTTCGCCAAACTACCTAAAAATATCTTTTTCCCCAGACTCTAACTACTAGACAGTTATTATCGACTATGGAATAAAACTGAAGGCGAAAGCTATGTTAATTGCGGGATGATATCATGCCAGTGAGAATGTCGCAACAAATGTTGTGAAAACGTGTGTTGAAATTTCCATGCAATACTGAAAAGTATATTCGTGAGACTATCAAAAGGTTTTTGAAAGGGGATGTCCAATTCAGGGTGTGGGGGAGAGGGGAGAAAGGGGGGGGGGTAAGTCCCCGTGTTACATAGCTCAAGTAATTGTAGAATCACCGAGCCAAAACACAGTCATGACTATAACTATTAGACTGGCGAGAGAATGATTTCTTAGATCTCTTTACCACAAGGTTAACCAATCTTTCAACTAATGGAAATTAGTAGTAGTAGAACCACAAAGAAACTGATTACAGATTATTATTCAGATCATCAGTTTAGGATGGTTTCAGGTAAGTTGTCATCATGGTGAAGTGAGCATTTCTGGTACCCAGGGGCAAACTTGGTTTATGGTAACCTACTCCCCCCTCCTATCCCTCCCGCATCCCCAACTAGTGACCACGTGTTTGATCTAGCGGTAGAGCATCCACCTCTCACGCGGGAGGCCCTGGTTCGATTCCCAGGTCGAGTCATACCGAAGACTTTAAAAATGGAGCCTTCTGCCGTTGTGCGTGATGCTCCGCATAAACGATGGAGTAAGGGAAAACGAGCCAGTGGGCCACAACTGGAAAAAAGGCTGTGGCCGGGTCGACTTGAACCAATTGGTTGGAAACTGGGCAGTTAAACCTCATCTAACTAACTCATCCCCAACTATGCTACTAACTATCAAGCATAATGTAACCATCCAGTCACTGTTGGCCAAGCATGTTAAAGATATGGAAAAAACTGACACAATTTCATTGTTCAAACTGCCAGAAAATGTTGAAAAGTTGAAAACTTTCCATTTTGTCTATTTTCAAAAATGCTAGATAAGTTGAAAGGCTACAAAACACAAACACACAAACTAGAAACAAGCACACAACATTAAAGGGCAAATGCAGTCACATGTTTCACATTCTTCACGAATGGCTAGTCTAGTCAAGTGACAGTATTTCTTTTTCCTGATTGGCTAAATCTTTGTACAATGTGTATTATTCACTTTTAATATTGAATATTCATATTCCAAAACTCATGAAGAATAGCTTGTACCAGTACTACAAACATATTTGAAAGATTTAGCTCCTATATTGTCTCAAAATTACACCATGCAGGGGTGACTACTTCTGCTCTTTAAAGAAAACAGGAAGCTGGAAAGATAATCATTATCACTCTTAATACATGGGTCAAAATATTTTCTCCATGATATTACGGCTTTGTTCAATATTCAGAAAAAAACTCAATGGAACTGATGTTTTAATGTTTTTATACTTCAAGTCCCTACATCTCTACCATATAACAACATCATCCTTCGTAAAATCATAAAAAAATTAAAGAATGGTGCATAGAGAGGTACCTACAAAGAGGTTGAAATAAGCAACCAATTTGCAGTGAAAGATTTCGCTGTCCCATTATTTGCATAAATACAATAAAACATTTAAATGAGCTGCTAATAAATATTCATCACACAGAATTGAAAAGCACAAAATTGTAAGTATCCATACAGGAAAATCATAACTACTCTTGAATTTAAAGCACTCAATCATCATCTCCCCCCAGCCCCCCCCCCAAAAAAAAAAACATTACAATCTTTCACCCTCATACACAGTTTATACACTCCTATTGTTTTAACAAATTACGGTGCCAAAATGGCTTGCCCAAATCACTTGTGAAAGATAGCTTACTATCAAAGTGATTTCCAAAATTTGCAGGAATTTCAGCACAAACATAAATGGATTTTGACTTGGTCATGAATCATAAATAATGATAATGGATAATTCATAAAACACAGCCTCAGATGCAATTAAATAGACATTCTTTAGTAAAAAAAATCCTGTCAGACAACTATTAAAATCAGCTCTGGGATCTTATTATTTTACATCTACAGTTAAAATGACACCAAAGGGTTGAAATGCTGGAACAAAATACCAATAATTATTCCTGTCAATTTAAAGAGCCATTAGTACTAACATAATAGTTCACCACAGCTCACCCTATACCCCTTATTACTTTCTATTTTTATCCTCCTTTGAAAAGCATGCCTAAAAGTCTTTCAATATTCAAGTCATCCCATATTCTTTCATACTACAAAGATTTCAAATTTCTTCAATCTCACAAAGCTACTACACTTTTTGTGTAATTTACATATTTTCTCCATATCTCTCATTCCTCATATCCAATGCTGTAGTCTCTAACTCTGAAACTAGAATGGATAAAAAAAACAAACTTGTTTTTACAATTAAACACAATGGAAAGTGAAGTCTCGTAAAAACCATTCCAGAAATCATTAAGAACCCTATCATATGTACAGCATTCATACCAACTGTTTCATACACAATCATTCATGATTTTTCAATTCTTAACACATTCTGGAGTAATAAATCTCAAAAAGTAGAAACATTATTCTTCCCTGCACATCATATTGCCAAATTTAATTCCAAACTGAACTTTTCCTGCTCGCTCATTCACACCCCTGAGAGACAAACTTTAAAGGAATTCTGTTTAGCAAATTCCATTGTGGCACCAGAACAGATACGTATCTGGCTCTTTTTTGCACAATGAATACTGGAAATAAAATTGCTTTGTAAAGCAATCTGTAAAAGTTAAAGAATCTTACACTGTCTGCAAATTCTGAAAAGACTGTTCATTCTTCTGATTAAACAAAAACAAGGGTGAAGTATGAGGAAAAGGAGGGCTGAAGGAATTCAAATTTTCGAGGATTTCTCATTCCGAAGTTTTTATTGTTCAATAGTTTTGATGTCCTTAATAGTAACACTACATCAGGCCTCAATTGTTCCTTTAAACTAATAAAAATAGAAAAAAAAAAACAAAAAACAAAAAGAATATATGATGCCCTACTTCAATTGCTGACCAGGTCAAAGCAACATTTATTTTCTTCCCATAGCAATCTCTCATTTTATTATTTGAACTAAACTTCCATTGAAAAAAAAGAACCCACATTTGATGTAACTGTTAACTTGGAAATCTCGAAAAGGAGTAGCATGTGGAAGCCTCAAGCTTCTCATAATTTGTGGTCACTTAGTGTTGTAAACTAAAACTGCCTTTGCAGGCCAAATTATCATATGGAACACACTCATGTGATGAGTTTTCACAACACTCTAACAAAAATAGGAATATAAATTTCAGTGCTGATCAAAGGCCTACCTATTTAATTTACATGTCCTACAGAATATACATAAAAATAAATAATGTCTGCAAAATGGCAAAGTTTTTCATATTTTTCTATACTGAAATGAAAAATTCTAATCAAAACTAAACTTTTGTATTTTGTATGGCTCAACTAGCTTAACATTGCACAATTCACTTCAATGCAAAACTAAACAACCTTTAACAACAATGTATTATTCTATCATTGATACCCTGATAATAAAATATGAATATGCATGAGTTGTTTCTAAAACAGTTACATCATTGACTCCTTCACAGCTCCATAAAAACACTCCATAAAGCCAGCTGTGGAACACCCCTCCTGATGACCTATCATTATATGACTGATGTTAGCCATAAGAATATAATACCATGAATATTAAAACATCACCATGGTGATTTAAAAAAATAAATTAACAGTACTTATTACAACTTTGGTAGAAGACCTGAAACAGAGGTAATCAAATTTTAGACAGTGACGTAAAAAGGTTTCTTAAAACCTTTAAAGCAAGTGATGAGTGACAGGTTAATTTACCAATGGTGACACCAATGCCATTTTACTTGCCACCACAACTAGACTTGCCACAGAGTCTAGGAATGGCAAGTAAATGGCAATTTATCGGTTGTCATGGCTTGCCATACATCAATGGTATGCTGAATTATACAGTCCTTTTGCCCCTCTTATTAAAACTAAAATCACGAAGTCCAATTCTTCTTTTAAAGCCACTATAAAGGCAATATGCTACAAAAAATGGCAATTTGCCATTATGATTAGGGCATCCTATTACAATGATATTGAACCATTTCAAAGGCACTGTACCATAATTGCCATGATGCCATTTCAATGACAATATGCCAGTGTATAGTGACAACCCAGCTTTTCTATGGCTGTGTGCAATTGCACTGGCAATGTGCCATGTCAATGACAATGAACCACTTCAATGGCGATATACATCATCACAATGACAATATACCATCACAATGGTAATATGCCATCACAATGGTAATATACCATCTAAATGACAATATGCCATCTTAATGGCAATATGCCATCTAAATGGCATTATGCCATTGCAATGGCAATACAGAATCTTAATGAATGGCAATTTGCCATCTAAATATGCCATCTTAATAGCTATATCCTTTTACAATAGCAATGTCAATACCAAAATGGTACCCCAACAAGATGTAAATTAAGAAAAAAGTTCCGGGAAAAGCAAGTTTTTATGTCATAGTATGGCTGGCACATGAACCCTGTAACCATACACTCTAAGTACGGCAACTACAAGAAAAAGCACAAATGTAGTTTTATACCCTTTAACATATAGACCTTATGCATATGACATCACACAGCAGAAAGTGCTCCCTCATTTGGAGGCAAGCACATATCATCACAAGTTACACCAACAAATGCAGACCGCTGATTTGTCAACCAATCCAGTACAGGCATAAGTCTTTACATGGGCATGCGAAGTCTAGTGGGTGCATGTGCTCCATGGTTTTGACTCCAAAATGATGTCGCATGAAGTGAATGCATAAGGTCTATTGAAAACAGATGTCGACCACTTTGGCCTGAACAGTATTTCACAATATCACCTCACTATGACAGTCTTGAGGTATACTTCCTTTAAAAAAAGGTGCATGGGGGTGGCTTAAGTACACTGCTCCAAGTAATTTCTCACATACTCACTCAATTCTGGGATAAAAAAAATTACGATGAACCTGCATGTACAGAAAACTTTGAGGCATCTGGCCTCCATTCGGTTCACTGATATGGGCAAAAGCTCATCACGCCAAAGTGAAAATGTGGTTATTGTGCAAGAATTCATACTAAACATACACATATTCACAGTAACTTTTTTCTGAAAAGTACCACAATAAATAATGTTTCTGAATTAATTTTACAATAGTTAATACATCTTCATAACGTCACATATTTGCACACTTCCCATAATCCATTGTACTGCCTTGGAGGAGGATGACAACCTCATATCCCTGTCTCTTCTTCATCTTCATTCATATCTTGGTCACTTTTCGTTCTCATTGCCTCCCTAGCTGGCTGTAAATCTGTCAAGTGAAATTAGAAGAACACAAATGCACAAATCACTTGTACCACAAATTCCACAGGGTAGAAGCGGAGTTAGTGCTAGGTCTCAGAATTTAGGGGGTAATTACTCCCCTCCAAATCCTTAGGGAGAAATTTCCCTTCCAAAATACTAGAGGAAATTGTTTCCCCTTCCACCACCCCCTCCAAAAGTCAGGTGTCTAGTGCATTCTGCACTAACCTTGAATTAGCAGTCTTGTATGTATGCCATTGGCAGAGACAGCTTCCCATGACAATACCTGAGTGGAAAGACACATATTGATGGCTGGGTAGAAATAAAAAGGCACCTTGTAAATACCTGGAGAGGTGGGGGAGACATTGTCCTTGGTGTTACTACTTGGGTGGAAGTACAAGGTTTTTGTAAGTCCCTGGCCCTGCACAACCAAAGTGGACGGACCATTGGGCTACATACCATCTTTAACATGAACACTGGAACTTGCATCACTGGACTGCAAGATGTTATAGGGGCCCTCAATCAGGGTGGACCTGCAGACATGCAACAGTCCATCTTTGAGAGGCACCATAGACTTTCCAAAATTGAGCTCTATGTAAGATATTAGAAGCCGCACCTAACCATGCAAAGTGGAATCAAAAATATGCTACACAGGACCATTAAAAGGCTTCCTGGACCTGTCAACATTTAACTCAGTACAAGATATTGCTGGGCCTATGAAACCAATGTGGACCCACCAACATCCTACACACAATATTTGAGAGGCACACCAGACCTTCCAAAACAGGACTTTGTGTAATACATAATGGGGCCCACTAAACCAAACTGGACTCACCAACATGTTTCATACAATCTTTAAAAGACACTTTAAAAGAACTTTCCAAGACTAGTCTCTGAAAGATATTATAAGGCCCACCCAGCTATACTGGACCCAGTAGCATGCTACATAGCATCTTTGACAGACACACTGAACCTTAAAACATTGGATTCCATGCAAGATAAAGCACAGCCCACTCAGCCAGAGTAGCCCCAAGTACATGCTACATACCATCTCTGACAGACACGCTGGAACTTCAAACATTGGATTCTGTGTAAGATATTCTGTCTACACTTGTCTGACTGCCTTGTCCCATGACAGGGTTTGGTCTGAAGTGTTCAGTCTCTACTGTTAGGTACCGTTCATACTTGATATCACCTGTTGTTCAAAGAGGGGAAAAATGAGAAGCCATAAAGAGAAAAGGATATAATCATATAGAGACAAGACATGTAGTAAGAGAGAAACAAAGATAAAGACAAAGAAAAAAGACCAATACAATTATTGAAAACAAGAATATAGTGAAAGAGAGACAAGAACACACTCAGAAATATAGACTTTATGTACTGACACCATTGCTTATTTGATTGCTACTATCTTACATGCTACACAAGTGGGTATAGGTATGTTCCAATGTCCTTAGCCTTACGTGCTTCGATTTTTATGACCATGTGATGTTGTGTGCATAAGGTCCATAGTAATTGAGAATCAAGGATACAGTCATAGAAAGAAGGGTAAGTGCACAGTCATTGAAAAATAAGAATCAAAACAAATACCTGACAGTATCAGACATAGATAAAATCACAGCTACCTAATAGTTGTGATATGTGAGACACCATGGCTAAGCAAGTAACTTTGTCAGTTTTGAGGGGTATTGAAACCATACTGAGTTTTTAGTAACAGTGAAAAGGTTTTCTCTTGATAACAAAATTACAGGTACACACCTTACAACTAAACCTGTGTCAATTAGTACCAAATCCTCATGTTTTCACGTGTCTGCCATCAGTAATCACAGGTAGTTTGTGTGTAAACCTGTTTTCCCTAAACAGTGCCCCAGGTTGACCAGTTACCATAGGATTGCCCATACGTTCTACGAGCAAAAAGTGTGGCAATTAAAAAAAGGGCGGCAATTAAAACTAATGTTAGCAAAGAATTCTCAGACAAAGCCTATAGCATGAAATTGCAAGAAGGAACACAAGTGTCAAGCTTTGTCCCATCTACACAGGTATGCCACATGTTTTCACAACACAACCCTGTAAATTCTTTTGATTTCTGCATGTGATCCTGCATGATTACAGGCACTGTTTGACTCATGTTTTTTGTGATATACTTAAAGGTTGGGTTTAAGTGGCCACAATTTATGGCATTACCATAGAAACATGATTGAATTGTTAGTATAGCTCATTTGCATACATTCTGATAGAGTACCTAATCTATCATGGTGCAGCACACATAACTGATGAAAGATTATGATAAGCAAAGGTACATGCTACTCCAAAACCATTACAGGGAATAATTTAGTGTTTAAAATTTGCATAGCAGTTTTGAATTTCCTTGGGTTCCTTATCTCAAAATTATTGGCAACTCTTTATGTTGTATGTACAAGAACTGCTACATTGTGCAGCAATTTAAAAATCCTGTCAGCAAAATTATATGTGTTACCAGATAAATTATTCCCTGCATTACTCTCTGTAAACATACACTGACTTCACCTACAAAGTGTTCCTCATTTAAACAAGCCAAGACAGGTGTGTGGTTTGATACAATTATTCCTTTGTAAGATGAATATTCATTAGGTTGATAAAATTATTATTCACTTTCAAGATGAATATTCATGACCACCTACCAGTACTGGCAGATCTTGTGTACTGATTAGGAGCAGGCACTTTCAAGGTGTTTCCAGACTTCTTCATGGCAGATGTAGGTGTGTCTGACACTGTCCCTTCCTCTGCTGTCTCTGTTTTTAAGTTTATACTTGAGTGGTATTGTCGTTCTTTGGGTTTCTTTTTCCTAATGAAACCTAAAAACCTCCTTTTCTTCTTCTTTGGCGATTTTTCTAGAAAATGATTTTCAAAACAGTTCACATAACCAATTACTTTGAAAGTACACAGAAGGTTGCCAAATAACATGTAATTACAAAAGTGTTTCAAGTATACCAGGCTGCAGTGGTTGTGCTGACCACACACAAAACAATGTCCTCTGAGATTCCATTGGAAAAAAAATAAAGAAATATTGATCGAAATTTGCAAATTCTAAAAATATTAATTCTTACCTTAATATCAAACTCCTAATCAACCATAGTGCCCAACAAATACCTGTACAATTATTGAAAACAACATCCAGGATACTCACTGTGATTTGCATTGACAAGCCTTATGTGTTTTTAAATGCAAATTTCAAGTGACCCTTGAGTGACCTTTGACCTTGAGTTCTTGAGCAACCTGCAAGCTTACACAATGCAGTTTAATCAAGGATAGCTGATACAACTGTCTTTAAAGAACATTCTTTGCCCTCTACGGTAATACAAAAACTTTCTGTAATTTCTTATTTACTGAAATGAGCACTACGAGCCCTTTGTCCAGAATTCCTGAACCCCTCCAAAACCCCCATCCTCTAGGGGACAATTTTTTAAACATAAGCAGGCAAACTGACCAATTGAGAGAAAGATGGATAAACAGACATTATACAATGGTTACAGTCTACCAATTTTAGATGACGTAAAACTCAACAAGAACACAGCACTACTATCACCTATTCCTGTTTAAAACAACATTAGCCACTGTGTGTGAACCATTGACAGAGGGAAGATTATAGTGGATTCACCAAAACACTATTCCCTAAATAGGACGGCCCTCAAAATTTTCCATTGAGTCGGAAGAGGGCCCCCTAGGCAAAGGAGGTAAAGTGACATGCATATAACAGAGAAACATTCCTGCAAACAGCTTTCCTTCTCAGACCTACCTGATGTGATGGAATCACTCATATCTGAGTCTGGGATATCCAGGGTTTTGGCTCGTCTCAGCTGGGGCTCTGGGGACCGGCTACTGAGGCTACTCTCATCAAAACTAGAGCTTCTTGAACCTCCCTTGCTCCCATCCTTCCCTCCATCCTTACTCTTCCTCCGGAAAAATAAGAAACGGCGCCTGCTGGCCCTGGAGGAGTCATCTGTGAAAAACAGGTAGACCATAAATATCATGCTAGATTGGTTGAAAGTAGAGTTTTAAAAAGGTCAAGATAATATAAAGTGGGGTGGATCAAGATACTAAGAATCCAAGATCACAAAGTTTGCTTACACTAGTTGTGTTTTTCCGTAGCAGCAAGCTGATACATTTCACCAGACAAAATCATCAAACTCAATGGCCATATTTTCTTGGAACTTTCTCTTTGTCATTGTCTAATTGAGAGTGCATGGAAATCTTCTGAAAAGGCCTCAGAGAAAGCATATAAACCAGAAACTACTGTAATCTGAATGGCAAATTTGCATGACAATAAAGTTTCAAGGACAATTTCTGTGCCAGGAAGCAGCTAGGTACTGCCAGTGCCACAGTTTCAGGACCATAGTGTGACTCTATTACTACAGAAGCAAGCATCCCTACTTTTTACGGAAACACAATTCCTTCACTTTTCCTTCATCAATTTTCAAAATTCAAAGATAACTACCCATTTGCAGTTTGATACATCTTCAAAGTCCTTTAACAAGAAATGAATCGATACCAGACAGACACTTTTCTGTCAAATAAAGCTAAATGGTAAAATTCTCTGACTTTTCTCTGATTCAAGACATTTTTCTCAAATTCCCTGACTGGAAGAAGGAAGATGCATTCTCCAGGGTATAACTGCATCTGAGGACCCTAAATTATGGGGCTTTTCACTGGCTATGACAGACGAAGTAAGTAGAGATGCAATAATTTGACTGGATATTCAACTTACTTCTTTCAGACAGTTTAGATTCATCTGTTGAATCTTGTAAATTTGAGTAGTCATCTGTCGGACTCTGTGGAAAATGAAGAAAATTTTATTTCAAAACTCAGTAGGGTTTAGTGACGTCTATTCCAGATTGCTTTACTTAACAACTATTTGGCACAGAGGAAAAATATTTCTTATATAATACATTAGTTAGTGTGTATAAATGCAAATCCTCTAACGTGAGTAAGCTCTTCACATCATGGGCATCCGCTGAAATAATTCAGGGATGGGGCAAAACCTCTAGCTGATCAAATCAGGGTAAATTTTTTACTCCCCAAAAAGAGCTTAATTACTAAATATTGGTGCCTCATACTGGGGTGTAGCCATGAATTTGCCACAGGTGGGGCAAAACCTGTAGGCTAACCATCTAAGTGTAGCGCCACCATATTTGGTGCAAAGGTCCAAGAAAATCTTGGCTAAAATGCCTCCCAGATCACTGGAAATGGCACTTCCCAGGCCTTGTGAGTTGCATCTAATCATTTTCTATTTTGAAATCTCATTTCTGGTAATTTTCTAGGGATATCATTAAAAATGTTAATTTTATTTTTCCTTCAAGTTTTTGATTTCGGGGGGGGGGGCAGCAAGTGCCCCCCCACCGGACGCCCATGCTTCACATGTGTGACTCTAAGGTATAGCTTCAAAACTGCTAAAGTGGTCCCACTCCTTCTGAAATTTCAAGTGCTGTATTTGTACAGTAGTGCTATTACTGCACCTACTGTATATGACTGTGACTATAACATTTGCTAACAGTTGCACAAAGGGGGAAGGGGGGGGGGAGGGTAAAGGCACTCTCATCTTTGATGTATGTGGGAGGTGGGGATGGGGTGTAGGGAGAAATGGCTGAATATTGGGACAAAATGTATGCTATTTTTGAAGCAAATATGTGACATTTCAGCACAAGAGTTCAGCTGCCCTCTCCTCCTAGTAATCCTATATGCTTATGGCTCTCATCCCTCGATATACTTTCATTCAAATATCCCTTAAATTTGTGAAGTCATGGTGCTTTGTGACAAACACAGGGCAACTTCAAATGTGTTTCCAAATGTATAAGCTACTCTGATTGGTCAATGGCACAAACAGAGCAGTGAAATGTACCGTACATTGTATGGCATCATGGCTCAACCGAGGGGATCAACACAACAGACGGTCAAATTTACAGCATGGTATTGAGCACATAGTGTGAAAAGGGTTCACAAGCTAGTGTAGTGTCATCAAGAGTGAAAAATTGTCAGTGGGCAAATACATTACACTATGGGAGGTACTCAAGGCAGTTATTGATATGGAGGGAAGGGCTAAAAAAACATGTGTGTTGAGAACTAAAACCATTTGTGGCTGTAAGAATCTGCCTTTAAGGTAGGAACATATTTTAGTAAAACCTACTTCATTAATTCTTGAGTAATGCATCAATGATTTAATCCAAAGAAACAAAATTGTTGGATTCTAGTCAAAATTTACAGCTCAAGAGATCCTTGGTGAAAATAAATCTTAACACAGCTTTACCAGTATTGTGAATTAATATTTTTTGTCATGTTTAGTCTACTCTGCAATTTTAATAACTTCTTACCAAGACAGGATATTGGTAATCAATTTTGACTTTAATCAGCAATCCCTGCTTACCAATTTTCTTACACATCTCATCCCTTGAAGAAATGCCTGAAGCAGAAATACTATTAGTGCTCTCAATCCACTTCTAAGACTCTATACAAATTTCTCTGAGGTACCTTTTACTTTTCTGCACAATGAGCTGACCATATAACGTAGCAATTGAACATCTGCTTGAGGTAGAGTAGTCACCCCACCCGATTTTCAACTTTTCAACTTTTCAACTGAGCTTGTTAAAAGCTCTCTGCTTTAATTTTACTTTAAATCTTCCTCAATAATGCAAATAATATCCTTTTACAGCATGGGCAGAAGAGTTGTCTCAAAAAAACTTTTAAATTTGTAATCAATCACATTTGGAAGGAAAGGGAGAGAGGTGGTAGGACTGAGAAAAATTCTTAAAATTTTCTGGGAGTGTAATCTACAAAACTTACTGAAAAACTCTCTGAAATGCCAGACAGTGGCAGAGACACGTCTTGCTCCAAGCAGGGCAAGATGAAGAGAGGAAGAGTGGTTCTACCACATTGCCCTCTAGGAGTGGGAGGGCGCCATCCCAGTGCTAACATTTTATGCCAGGTGGTACTTGCAGGCAAGATGGGGAATTACATGTAAATAGGAGGTGATGAGGAGCAAGATAGACTCATTTATGCAAGTTGGAAAGACAGCATTTACCCTTTAACCTCCTGGTAAAGGGAATGCTTTTTATCCAATATTTAAAATTCTTGGTGCAGCCACAACAAATGGCCCAATTGATGAGAACAGTTCATTTTGATTTGTAGAACTTTCACAATGCATAAGTCATACAAGTCAAAGTCATAAACTGTACCACACTGTGTTCATATAAAGTACAAAGAAGATATTCTAGGAGCAATGTTTGCATTGTAAAGAACGTATGGTTAGTGACTTAGTGTTCTATTTAAAACAATATTATATAAAAGAAAATCACAAGCAGTGTCATTTTGAAAACAAAAATTATGCATAATAAACATCAGCATTCAGCACTGTTTTATACATAAAGAACTAAAAATTGACCAATTAATGGCAGCAACATTTCTCCATCCTTTACTACTTACCACAATGTAAATTTGCATATAATTGCATATTCATAGCTATGGAAATGAGATATATTTGACTTGCTTCTAACATAGTATATATGCAGAAAGTATGATAAAAAATTTACCAACATTCATCCATGACAAGGCATCACTTGCAATGAAATGAAATGTTTGGGCTGTGCCATGAAAGTTTGCCCCGTGATGGGGCAAACTTTCCAGCAATTTCGACATTTCTTTTAAAGAAGATGTGTAACTGAGAGACATTCTTTGATAGACATACAGCATGTTTAAAGGTTGTGCAAACTTTACGACATGCTTGACAAGGACAATGAAGCAGTTGTGGTCACTGAATGAGATGAAATGTTTAAAACATTACAGGAGCCATCTCTGCACTATCTCCTCTGAGAGTCAAATTCTTCTGGTTTGAGTTGGCTTGGTGGTTGAGTGTACTGCTTTGCACACTACAGGTCCCTGGATCAAATCCCAGTCGAATCACTTGCAAACTTTTTCTGGGACTAAAATTTACTTGTTCAGCATAGCTGTTCACAGTGATGCTGAGGGGGCTTAAATTGGGGAATTTTAATTGGTATCTCACTGTCCGTCTTAGGAGGTTGTCCGATTCAGGATCCGATGGGGACCTTAAATGACGGTCCTGGGAGCAGGATTAAGAGCGATTAGTACACGCCTGCCTTGTTACACGCCTGCCTTGTTAAACTCTGGACACTATTCAAAAAGAGAAGGCGAATCTCGCCAGTGTTTATCCATGCTCACTCTTCTGGCCCTCAAACGTTAAACTTTTCTATTGACTAGGCATATACTCCCGCATTTGATTAGAACACTACGTATAGGCTTGGACGAGGTAATCACACGACTCTACCTTTGAGTCATGACTCCTGTCCTGGAGCAAAGTAATGACTCCACTTTCCTCAGAATCCTGACTCTTGAGTAATTTTTAAAACTGTCCAAAAATCATATTTTGGAGTTAAGATTTTGATGAAGTACAACACCTGTAGGCTTGGACAAGTTATATTTACCTGACTCTACTTCAGAGTCATGTCTCCTGGCCTGGAGTCAAGTAACGACTCCACTTTCCTCAGAATCGTGACTCCTGAGCCCAAAACTCATATTCTGGAGTTAAGATTAAATCCTCCCTCTTTTTTCTAAGTGAGAAACACATCTGTCAACTATCATGGCTTTTTACTGGAGAACAGAATGTTTTATGGTAACATCTCGTTCTTCCAAAGCTTCAGGTTGCTTGTAAATCCCTCCAATTGCACCTGGTGGGGTCTTTGCAGCAGTCTTCTCTTCCCTAGGGGCAAACATTTGCCTCATCACTTTCACAAGCATACAATACATACTCATTCTTCATACACCCTCCCCCCCTCTTAGATCATACTCTACACAATGTAAAAAATGATTTTAGGCTCAAAAAACTTCTTTATACTTTGAAAAGTGTTCAAAGGTCTCATACTGCCTCCCCCACCTTGTATACATTTTATTGAAATATTAAACAAAGCATGATCCCTTAGATCATGCAAAAGCCTTTAACCTAGGACATCCTGGTTTTGACATCACTTTTCAATTGTAAAGAATTACTCCATTTTACACCACTCTGAAAAAATCTCTTGCAGATACCCCTAAATTTGATTTTAGTAGCATCAATAATACCTCTGTTCTCAGTCTAATATGGTCCCCCAATAAGTAACTCCCAATGTTGTATTAAGACTGAACTTTGCAAAACACATCTAACTACTGTTATTATGCTATTGAGTACTTACTTAACCCGTTAACTGCGAATGACGAATATATCCATCATAGACAACCACGCGGGAGAGCTGTCTCTCAGACACCTCTTGACTGGTGCACGCGAGGCTTGAAACTACAAGTAGTTACCGGAAATGCCTTCCTATATACAGCGAGGCTTGGCGGGAGCATCATGTGACGTCACCATTCAGAGTCTGCGCAGAGAGGTGGCTGTTTCACCGAGGGAAAAAGATGGAGCTTTTCTGCAGCCTACATAGCCAGTGAACTACGTGTGTGGGACAGTTTAATTCCGCAGATAAGAGGTTAAAGGGAAAATGCAGTCCCACCAATTTGAGTTAGTGTACCCTGGTAAACTAGTTCAGAAATGCCTTAGATCAATCATGTGACAATATTTTTGTCACTTATTTCTTAAATTTATGCAGAATAACTAACTCCTTTGTTTACCTTCAATATTCAACGATTTTATCAGGAAACATTACAAAAAATACTTGTGAGAGAAATAAAAGGAGATCTGTAAGATTAAGCAAATTTTTGAAAATAAACTTGGGGATCTGCCTTCTCCCTTTAATAAGCCTGAATCAGCTGAGCTTGTCTGCAGAATTAAGTCACTGGTGACTACTTTATGGGACTATGTCCCAAAATACACCTTAGTAAAGAAGAGAGCATTTACTTGCACTTATTAAGGATGGGAAAGATGTGAGCAGCTAAATGGTACTGTATTACAAGGATTAAGGAGACTCAGCCAACTGGAAGCCTTTCACATCTGAATCCTTTACAAGAAACTGACTTTTACCTTTCTGTACCTTTCAGTTTATGAGTCTCTTATTGCAAAATGGTAAATAAACCTCCAGAGGTTATGATATATTTTTAAAGGAATCCCCAGCAGCAATATTTGCAAATTCAATTTTATCTTCCAACTGGGCACTATTTTGTAATCATTTTTAAACCTTTGAGGACTTGGAATCATGCATTACTTCCCACAAGAGGACCTTTAGAGATAGAAAGGTATATTAACTTTGTAATGAACTGCAGGTGTTATTAAAGGAGGAGAAAATAATCTATTTTCAGAAAGAAATTTGAGTCTCCTTTTTTTCTTATTACTGGAACTCAAACATCTTCAAATCACTTCATTTTCTATACTGAAGGCTAGTAGTGACAAGTCAGATTAGCCCTTCACTTCCTAAAAGAGCCCTCTGAGAGAAACTGCTGGGGTGAAAAAAGAAACTCAACTTTACAAAAATTATCCTTTCATTTGCCCAATAAATTCTGGAATCTAGCTGAAAGGTCATCTGATGTTTCTATCATAACCCCAATGATAACCAAATGAACCACTGTAAACAAATTCACAGGTTCTTTTTTTTTTTTTTTTTTTTACAAGATCCAAGAGAAACTCCCTCAAGAATAACTTAATTCGCATCCTGAACAGAGATGACAGATATGAACACATAAATGGCATCACATCATCAGAAAATGAAAGCAACATTGGTGAAACATTTTTGCAAATATTGAAAAAAAGCATTTAGCTTCCACAGCATAGTGGTAATGGAAGAAAGTATAAAGCTTCTTTTTTTCAAAAAAAATAAAAAATTTTGTCACCTATAAAAAGAATCTCTTGGGAAATCTGCCTAAAAAGTACTCTACATGACAGTATGATTTAATAAATTGCTGATTAAAGTAATGTAATATTTCCGTAAAAACTGAGATTAATTTTAAAAAAAACATAATGCTATTAGCCATGCAGCTGCTATTAATACACAAGAAAAGTTTTAGAAAGGATTTTCGTTTTAGCTACTTGCCTCATTTTCTGACATTTTTTGAAAGTATCAAAAGGGTGAACTTATGAAATGGCATGGTCTGATTGGATAATGGTTAAAGGGATGTAACCAAACAGCTGTATGGGAAACAGTGTTTCTGCTAAGCCACTATGATGCGATTTTGACGGAATGACTTTTCCATTTGACACACTGATTTTCATGGCAAAAAATAAAAAAACAGGGTTTCATTTGTTCCTTAAAGATGATGCAGTGTGAACGCATGGCTTTGAAATTTCTAGTGAGTCAAATTTTCTCATATTGGGTATGTTGACCCAATGGGTAGTTTCTTAGAGGAAACACTGATGGGAAATGACTCGATAGAGGATGGTTCTAATGAAGGGTCATAAGAAAGGGTATGAGAGCTCTGACAGATGCTTGGAAGGTATACACTAGCAGCTGCTTTGAACTTGGAAAATTTGGATGTCAATCTTTACCTTCATGATGTAAGGCTCCTTGATATTGGGTCACAATTGAAGATAATGTCACGGTTCACAGAAAAAGACACCAGAAAAGAATAAAATTTAGATGAAGAAATGACTTGAAAAATATGAATAAGTTGAAAAACTCATTGTAATATTAAGAGACCGTAGATGAGTGAGGTATTCTTTCAATTTTAAGATTTGTCAGCACAATAAAATATTGGTTACAACATCATTTCTAACATATTCATAGAAATTAACGGCCTCTGGAATGTTACGTGGGGCTTTTGCGATTTCCCAACAGGAAACAAAATCAATAGCTTCCCGACCCTATAACTATTCCAAAAAACATTTGGGAGGATTTTTCATATTTGTGAGAGGCTTTTTGACTTTTTATTTACTAACATTCAGCGAATCTGGAACATTAAGGCTGGCTAAAAATCAATGGAAAGTTCTTATGTGCAGGTATCCTCTTCTTGAACTCAAACAAATTTAAACTGTGGGATATGGCAAACATGCAACAAAAGGTAACACCATCAAAGGTCCCTTAACCAGACCACATAGAAACAATCGCAAGGAGGGCAAAAGTACTCCCCTGTTTGAAAAACCGATACTTCACAAACAGTAGGAAAGTTTGAAGCTTGAGGGTGAGATTATTACTGACTTGGTTTTATTTCACCTTGCTTCAAGTGAAGACCAGAAAGCCAAAAGGCTTAGTGATTCCTTGCCTTGTTTTGCGTACTGTGGTTA
>WURT03663128.1:0-17986 GCA_009936505.3 Holothuria glaberrima | reverse complement strand
TGTATGTATGTATGTATGTATGTATGTATGTATGTATGTATGTATGTATGTATGTATGTATATATATATATATATATGAACTGAATGAAATACCAGCTAATATCCTGATTATAGGGATGACATGTTGCCATATTTCGAAGTCACAAATACTTCATCTTCAAGCAATGTGAATGTAGACTAAGGAGTGTACAATCGTTACACACAGATAAGCAAAAGACGGACATATGGCAAGATCAAAACATAAAAGGAAGAAGGAATAAAAGGTCGGACAGAATAATAGCAGGCATTCAGAACAGTTCTAACTGGTAACTTACGAGACACAAAGTCTGCGTGCCCTTTCATGCAACGCTTTTACTACCGCAACCTAAGTAAGAACCAAAGTAAAAAACAAGAACACAAAAGATTCTTACTAATGCGACCGTCTCTTCTATCAGCATGTCATCGATTTGTCTCAGACATTCAACCAGCTGATGAGTATCCGTCGTACTGCAATTGAGAAGTCCACCCAATCGGAAGGCTTCATTGACCTTGTTTTGTTCATAATAATCCTGATAGCTCCATGGAGTAACAGCTGTCCCACTCTGTGCAAAAGATAAATTCATATCTCGAAAATCACATAAAACATTAGCAATTCAATTTCAGTCCAATTAAAACCGTTGTTTTATATATTTACATGTCCATGTTTAAACTTCTTTTTTGATTTAACATGCTTCCGATGCTAACCGATGAACACACTGAACATTGAAAAGTCCAATTGAAATCGACGTGTTGCAAAGCAGACTAACAAGTTCTCTTAACCATCTAATGGAAGAATTTACAATATGCACGTAAACGTGAAAAACACAATCCCCGTGAATATTACTGTTATTACGACTATAGGTAGATGAAAAACAGACCTCTGTTTAAAAAAAAGTTGATAACCGATTTACTCACCATCGTCAATTTAGTGACTTACAATCTTGTTTGCATAAAGTTTCCTTAAAGGGAGAAGGCAGTCGCCCCAAGTTTATTTTCAAAAATTTGCTAAATCTTACAAATCTCCTCTTATTTCTCTCACACGTATTTTTTGTAATGTTTCCTGATAAAATCATTGAATGTTGAAGGTAAACCAAGGAGTTATTCTGCATAAATTTATGAAATAAGTGACAAAAATATTGTCATATGATTGATATGAACTATTCCTGAACTAGTGTACCGGGGTACACTAACTCAAATTGGGGGGACTGCATTTTCCCTTTATTTGATAAGTCTGGAACAGCTAAAGCCACTGGTGCGCAGAAAGGAAATTTACATTACGACAATACCAATTGGCCTGTCTTTTACCAAAATGATGAAAAATCATAAAATAATCGAAGAGAAATATCTTCTTACTTCCAATATTGCTTGATCGAATAAATCTCGGCTCAACTTTGATGTGATATGAAAATCAACACTCCCTGCACCGGCACTCTCTCCAAATATTGTTATGGATGAGTTGTCACCTCCAAATGCTGGAAAACGTGTAATTTAAAGGATAAAGTAGGAATTGTGTAAGAGCTTGCTTGAATATATCAAAACCTTATGAACGAAATATGTTATTTGTTGTTTCTAGTACAATTTAATTGTATGTAATTAATTCCCACACTTGGGAACCAATGCGCCGCCAGGTTGAAGAGACTGTCTGCGTTGAAGAACTTAAAACCTTATTTAACAGAAAAGAAGAATGGTCCACTGGAAGACTTATTGTCAGAACCCAACAACCATGACTACCCTGCCAAGCTAGAGGCCTCTCCTAGCAAAAAGCACCCCATAATAGATTGCAATAAAGTTGGACCTGGTAACCCAAAGATTAGATTTGTTTAGCTAAGCTTGAATGATACACTTCAAGTAGTGTGGTAACAAGGTATGCATGTATATGTAAGTGCTTTACACTTGTGACTGCCAGTCTAACTGTCTAACTGAGGATGATCTTGAAGATGATCGAAAATATTTCGAAGAATATAAGATGAAGCTAAATTCTTTTTGTATTCCTTATTTCTAATTATTGGAGTCAAGATGGCTGAAACTATAGGAAATATTACTAGGGCGACTCTGTCTACCATGAACAAAATTCAAATAGGACTCTTCTTTTATTAGTTGCTCTATGGAATTATCGTAAAATAACTAGCTTACACTATCTAGTTTCAGTGAAACGGACTTTTACTTCTTTACGTCTATAAATAACATGCAAAATGTTATTATTTAAAATAAGAATACACTCTAAAAACAAAAGAGTGAAATTCACTCCGAAAAGAGTGAATTAAGGGACCACTCGAAGGAAGAGTGAATTTCACACGAAGTGGAGTGAAAATTCACTCCAAATAGAGGGATATTTCATTCTATGCGTATAAAGTGTCGCTTTATTTGGAGTGAATTTTCACTCCACTTCGTGTGAAATTCACTCTTCCTTAGGGGTGGTCCCTTAATTCACTCTTTTTGGAGTGAATTTCACTCTTTTGTTTTTAGAGTGTAAACCTTATATATTGATGTTATCACCTACTTGCAAACCGCCCTCCACAGAGAACATACTGCACAACTGGTGTAAGTGTGTATATGCGTGTCCTCTGAGCATGCGCACTTTGGTGCTTGTGACCCTGTGAAATCTATTTTGAACCATGGGATAAACATTTCCTTTAAAAATTGTGAACTGTTGTGAAAGCTGTGAAAATAAGCAACCATAGTTTGCCCGGCATACCTCTGATGTTTCGTCGTATCCACCGTAGAGCCTCAACCTGGTCCAGGAGGCCAAAGTTACCAGGAGATGCGTCATTACCTTTAAAGGTAAAATGATTTCTTATTAATCGAATTTTGGTTATCATTTCGACATTGCACATTCATAGCACAGATGTACACCTGCCCAAAGGAGATCATTTATTCAGTTTTGGAGTCTGAAAAACACACAGGATTCCCCATAACTGACTACTTATTTTTACACTCAACACAGTCAGAGAGTATGGTTCTCATTTTCTCAGTGTTTGTGAGCGTGTTGACTGCTTGGAGCACATCACGATGTGTTTCAGACACTACGGTAAAAGTTCCAGTCAGTCCACTTTTAATGATATCCTGGAACAAAGTTGATGAATATTTGTTAAACATTCAACGTAGTATGTGACGACCAGTCGTCTTAAAAGTATGACCCAACTCGCTTTAAAAAGTAATTTAAAAGGAATCAAGGGAATATTTGCAGCTCACACAAGTTTGGTTGCAAAGGCTCTATTACCAAAGAACCTAAACTAGCACTCTTCCATTTCACACGTACCCTTAAAACGACGTAAAACTGAAAAGTTGAACGCAAGACCCAGAAATCTTTGGGAGTAAGTTGTGCATATCTCATAGCACAATTGACGATTCAAAATTATTACAAGACTAAAAAAAACACTCCAACTTTTACAAGTATTCACATAAAAAAGTACACCAATTAAATGTTTATTTTAAGTATTTTAGGCACAGTTGGAAAGTTTGCTTTGCAACCTTTACACATATCAGGAATCTGTAGATATGGGACTTCAATCATATTATATAAATACATACAGAATAGCACTGCGACAATATTCGGCATAAGTCTTCAGTGAGGGGCATACAAGTTTTGTTTGTCTTAAGCTATATCAAGTCTAAGTACTTTCCGTAAACATTTTGGTAGTTATTACCGTTCTATAGTATTGTTTCTATCGGCAGCTGTTCCATTGATATGGATTAATTATAACACATGTTCATATCCAACTTCTGATATTTCTTTCAACAAAGTTTGTGCATACTTTGAAAATTGGGAGTTGTGAATAAGATCTTGGGAACTTGGGTATTAAAAAAACGCATTGGAATGCTCAATTGTTGTTGAGGTACTAAAATATATAATTACTATCAACACAAATGATATAATTACCAGTATCGAGGAAACCAAGTACCCCGAGTCTATAGTTGATGGTAACCATGACAACATGGCCAACAGCTGCCAGCGGTGTCCCGTCGTAAATGTAGCCCATACTTGACCCTGTTGAGTAGCCTCCTCCATGGATGAATACCATCACGGGAACGTATTCTGTCTTTTGGAAGAATAAATTTGCCAGAAAGCTTTTCATATCAATACCTTAGTCAAAGGAAAGGCCGCTATATGAAATGAATAACGATGTGAATTGCACCAGATAGCCTATGCCTAAACTTGCGTGTTCTATTAAACAATCTCAATAAGACAATGCAATTTTGAAGAGGGTCACATTGCTCAGTCTTTTTCTCAGTGGATCTCAAAGTGACATGTAGGACTAACCTACGTCAATTTCTCCACCCGTCACACCAAGAATAGATAAATTTAAATGAATTAAAAAAAAATACGCAAAGTACATGGAAGTTCTGTTCATTTGTTTGTTTTTCGCTCCAAAACAGCCTGCAATGGTAAACATCATCGTTATACCACAGCAGTCAGCTGGCAATTTTTAATAGGTTTGCGATCAGTTACAAGGTTATTCCGTACAACACTTTATAAGGTAAATGTTCTGAATGCGTCGTCACAACATTTGATACGTTTGTAAGAAAACATCACTTTGCTTAAGTTATTATATTCGTGCAAAGCATTACGTCCTCTCCATCCTCTTTCCTAACATGAAGATAAACTCCGAGTTAATACCAAGTTTTTATAACTTACACATACTCACCATATTATTAGGAGCATAGACATTCAGAAACAGACAGTCTTCATCATACTTATAATACTCTCCAATGTCAATTGATTCGTATTGTGAACATGAATATGTATAGGATAATGCATCCAAAGTCCCATTCCACTTTCCCTTTGGTACAGGAGGACGGAATCTCACTGGGGTTTCAGCATAAGGTATACCCTGTTGATGAAGAGATAAGGGTCAGAGGGCAAAATGTGACACATTTCATTTGGTCGTACAATCTTTAGCCTTGTTTGCAGAATAAAGTAGAAATGGTACTTGGCCCTTGGTAAAGAGTACATTAAACAATTATTGTATCTCGACCGGGAATAAAAATGACCAGTCTTGATATTATGATATTACGCTTACTGTGGGCTTGTCGTTAATTGAAAAGCATTTTTCAGGAGATATATAAGGTCCCATCCTAAGTAGTTCCTGTGCTCTTTAGCAGCTAGGTTTTCATTCAGTTTTGATTTCATTCAGGCGAATGAACTTGTTACTCGTTAGCTGTACATAATCCGTAAAGGAACATGTCGGTCTAAATTAATAGTGACAAATTAATTCACAAAGGTGTCCCAGACTCTAATTCAGTGATAAACCGAATTCATTCTACCTTATTTGAGGGAATTGCCCGCTGACATTGTTCCTTTTTTGAAATGAATAAGTAAGCAGCCGTCATCAGCTATTTTGCATACTATGGCGCATTGACATCAAATAGTCGCATTCACACATCGGCATATTTGTTTTACGCCAGAAGCTGAAACCATGCAAGTGAATAGAAGAGCCAAAAGATCAACAAACCTTCGACTCTCTTTGTCAACAGGAATTGTCGAAGTGCATACAGTTATCTTATAGGTACCAAGAAACGGTTACGTAGACGATAACCAAATAACTATCGCAGCTCCTCAACCTATGGTGTCCCATGTTTCACTGATGACTACCTTTCACGGTGCAAAAAGTTAGCCATTTACGCAATAATTGCTTAATTATTTAAGCAGTTTTTGTAAAATATCAAAGATACCTGTTTCAACTCTTTCGAACTTTCCTGAGCAGAGAAGATTGTGCTTGTCTTTTTTACTTTACATCCCTGATCAATATCAACATCTGTTAATCAATAATATACACTATCGTCTTCCCAAGTGTCTAGAAAACAACCTAAACAGTTGAAGTAACATTTGATCGGAGGACTTTGCTGTAATATTTTGGAACATATCGGCGACATTGTAACTGCACCAACTTATTCCGCGCCCTCAAACATTCATTTGGTTTATCTTCATAGGCCTTTTAGTCTTGACTCAGATCTTCCAAATTTAGCAATTTTGACACATAGCTTCCCCAGCGCATGCCCGTAGCTACACAGGACATGGGAGGACACTTGCCTTCACATTTTCTCCATCACTAGATTTTGTTTTATTAATAAAACAAAAAAAATGGAACACAGAGGAGGAAGAGATGGAAAGTATTACATCTGTTGGCAACTTAGACCCTAGATTAAGCAAAGATTGAAGACATCCCTAGTACAGAGATCCTTCTTTGCTGAAGTGCCTCTTTTCATCAATTTGGTTACTCCAGGTACGGTCCTTCTTATATGTAATATTGATGGACCACAGTAACAGTTAACTCTTATTATATTTATTGGTCAAAGCAGCGTTCACAAGTCATATATGAGATAAGCTTTGTATAATATAAGCCAAAATGATGCTTCATATGACTATCATTAATATTACTGATTTATTTAGAGGATGTGCTACGATTACATTTATGGGGTTTTGTCCAACAAATGTTTATTAATTTGGCATTTTTACAAGAAGCACGTTTCCAACTTCTTCGGCTTGCCTGCCCGAGTAATAATGCACCACGTTTCATGTATACTATTAGACGAGTTACCAGCTGTTCAAATGCCCTAAATTTTCCAATATTCAAGGGAAATGTAACTTTTCGCAAATATTTTTGTAGCCTGCATTAAAAGAAGATAAGTTTTCTGAAGAGCATATCGATGTCTGTGACTTTTGTTAGACAAAATTATAGCAAGTCAATAGTGTCATCAATACATCAAAACATGATAAAACCTTGCGAACAGAAAATAAAATATTTTTTTGAGTTTTCTTTTCTTTTTCTTCTTTTATAAAACTTCATCATTGAGAGCACCTTTTTACATGTAATCAAGTTAACAGGCGCAGTATCCAAGAAGGCTCTCGGTCCCCGCCTCACCCTCCATTTTCTTCTTATGCACTCCTTATCTTATTAGCAACGATTGCTAAGCTGCATCAGGGAGCTCCCTGGCTGCATTACGCTGCAGAATGTGTGTCCTTGCTTGGTGGAAAGATTCTACGAAACGGCATGTAATTGTTAACTTTTTCCAAATTTTAATGGGGAAGATGTCTTGCGAAAACCCTGTGTCTAAGTTGGTCAATTAATGGAGACATGATCATTTTCAGCCAGCTTAAACCAAAATAGCTGAATGGTCGCACTGAGCTATAATGCACGATCTCATTAAAATGTTTCTTTATGTATTTGATCGCTAGATGACCGCAAATCACATCCTTTAGTAATTGGTATCAACATTTTCCACGAACAACCTTCAGAACCCTTGTGTCTTTTTAATGTTGACGAATTCATGTTTATTACTGCCCTGACCCTATATAAAAGACTGAGAGTGATCACACTACATAAGAATGTAGCATTCTATATCAAATGCACTAGTTTATAAAACGCTTTTCCTTGGCCCTGTCTTAATTATGTGCAGATGACAGGGTATCTCATCTAACTATGAATAATATCAAAATTTTTCATGGGGAGATTTCTGCCATCTGGTTCTCACAGGTTCGAGCTCTTCCCTCACAAAGCTAAATTTCCTGTTTCTTGCTCAGATGTCCTCAAATCGATAAGAGAACTTTCCCTATTTTGGTGTTATAGACAAATTTTCAAAATGGAAGGCTGCAGTCTCTAAATAAGCACACTCCATGATAAAATTACTGGCTCCACAAGTTTTGAAGATCTCTGAAAAGTCCCATTGTCATAGACGGTTTGGAGCCGCCATCACGTGCAAAACTACTTATGATTTAGGAATAGGACAAAGGAAGAGTCCTGACAGAACTAGAAAGGAGTAAAATTAAACTTTAACTCTTTTTTGAAAACATCACGACATCAAAGAGAAACAAAGGAAAAACAAATTTTACCTTAAAAACATTGATTTGCGTGTCAACGTTAATGAATTCATTCTCAACAAAGTCAATAGTCTCACCACGAAGCATTCCTTGCTCAACCTCTACGTTTACATACACCGGTGAACAGAAAACGCTTCCTATGGCCAAAAAGATGGTAAGAGCAAGGTACTCTGTAAAAGACATCTTGTTGTAGGATAGCTTCCCTGTAAAATAACTCTTAACAGAAAGAGTTAGTTGCATTAGGTGTACTAAGGTTGTTTCTTCAGCGAGGTTAGTTAATCGTTAATTTGTAAATCTTGACCAATGTTTGAACCAGTTAAATAAGCAAATATTGGGAAAGAAATTAAGTTGAGAGAAGACTTAGATTGCGTTGTATTTGAGAACACGAAGAAGAATGTAAAGCACTGTTTGAAAAAATTACATGAGCCTCAAGTTTAGGATATTCTGTTTCCTGCTCCGAGAAAAGTTGATGGCTCAATTAAAATAGCGGTAGCATTAGATACTTCCTAGACAGCCTCTTGTGTTACGGGTTTTTCAAAACAAATGTTCTTAACGGACATTGTGTCTTTTAAGTAAACCAATAGCATATTTGTTCTGTTATATTGGTTTAATGACCGCAGATACTTTGTAGTACTTTATGTTAGTTTTTTTCAACATATGACTACACATTTTCTGCTCTTTGTTTTAGAATTTGAACTTCATCAGTAGTGGGAATTTTTAGTTTGTCCGACCTGGTCTTAATTCAAGTAGAAAAATTATAGCGTCCCGATAATGGCATGGAGATAGCAATCTTCAACCTCGTGAGTTGTTTCCAGCTCACCGTCACTAGCATAGTCTAGATTTAACTGGGCAATCTTTTAGTCGTAGTCTAGAAACCATGGTTTCGGAAAAATTTGACAAAGATTTGGGTCACCCGATATTGTGTGCCAATGTCATAGCAGAGCTTTTTTTTAGCTCAGCAGAGTATATCGTATCCTCATGGTTAAAATCAATCCTTTTAGGGCTCTGGATAAACGTCATTGGCAAAATCAGGTACTATTTTGGCCTTCGCAGTAATCGAGCATTTTAGGTTCATTTTCACCTACAAAACCCACGCCTCTAAAACCGACGTTCACGTTTAGGACAACCCACGCGACCCCCGCAACGCTAAGCTGGACTTATTGTAGTAGCCTGGCCTAGTACAAAGCAGCCTTAGTACAGTAAGGCTGCTTGTCCTCTTCCCGTGCTCCCATCCCCACCCCACCCCTTTCTCGGCCTTTCCCCCTTAACATGCCCTCAAACTCTAGCAAAGCCCCCTCCAAATCTACGAAAACTTTGGAAGCCAAATCAAGTCCCCCACCATAACCTTAAAGGAAACTCCGGAAGTCCCCTCTAAACCTAAAAGCAACAAAGACGCCGAACGTTCCCTAGAGTTAACTCGTCTCCTCCTTTCCAAATCTGCCTCCGAGGCGATTATAATTTTCCAAACTCCAAAGTCCAATAAACCCCCAGCCGACCGCACCTCAGACTCAAAGTCTGACTTGGACAACCTATCCATGGGTTCTGAAGATTCAGAAGCCAGCAAAATGCCTACCCCTCTCCCCTCTTCCTCCCCGCACCCAAACCAAGAAATGTCAACCCCGTCCCCAAGCACCTCCCCAGTCTCCAAAAAAAAAAGACAAACAAGACACCCTCACCGAGCAAGAAAACACTTCAGACGTCCCTATCCTTCTTCCTTACCCTCTGTCACTCCCCAACCTTCAATTTTCCCAGCCCTCCGGCTTAGTGGCCTCCCTCCTCAGTAATGCCCCAAACCCTCCTCCCTCCCCAAAACCTTGCAAAAGGAATTTCCAGCTGGTCGCTATAACAGTCTGAAAATAATCTCCAACGGAGTGATAATGGGTGCAGAGGACTACCCCTCATACAACAACCTCCTTAGGTGCAACAAACAAGTCCTTGATCAAACCCTTTCTGTCACTCCCCTCAATCACCCCAACCCTGGCAAAACCGCTCCCACACAGTCTCCAATGATCCTAATCAAAAGCCTCCCTCTCCAAATACCCTCTCAGAGATCACCGACTCCCTCAACTCCCTTCAAGTTCCCTTTCACCAGGCTACTAGGATCTCCAGTGTCACCACCAGACAACCCACCCCACTTATCAAAGTCTCTATTACTAACGTTGAAGCAGCCACTGATCTTAACGAACATGGCATAACCTTATTCGGCTACCAACACTTCCAATGTGAAAGAGCCCACCTCCCCCATGCCCCCAGTGTTACCAATGCCAGAGGTTTGGCCACACCCAATCCACCTGTCAAAAAGCCCGTCGTTGCCAGAAATGTAGCGGTCTCCACCCTTCCAGAAACTGTCCCCCACCTCTGACCGAAAATGCGCCAATTGTGGCGGCCTCACGAAACCTCCTTAAAAGCCTGCTCTGAATACAGACTCGCTGCCAAGTCCCAAACGAACCGGACCCCCGTGGCCCTCCTCCACCGCCTCCAATGTCCCTCCTAACCGGAGCTTGGCCACGCCTCCACACAATCAACAAACCAATGGCTCAAACCCCCTCCAACACCTAACCCTAACTCTAACCCCTAAAACCCCTAACAGTTTGGCCGCCCGGCGGACGTGTTTTGCTTCTGCACCCACACTGACTGTACTCGCAATACCACAAAAGAGGAGTACATATTCGACACCTACTATGAAGGTAACCTAACCGTAAGCCAATATAAAACAATATTCCCAAGCAACTTCCTCTTATCTAGCCTTTATACTTGTCTTTGAGCGTCTGGAAAGATACGCAGCAAAAAATAAAGGTTATCTTTTCAGATGGTTACGATGACACACAGTCAGAATTGAAAGAGTGATTTGAAGAGGTTACGCAGTGGCTACGAAGTAACTGTGTAGCCCCGTATCCTCTGAAAAAAAAAACAGAACTTCATAGTGGCTACAGAAATTTGAGGTCGATATGTCGGGGTACGTCTTTTCAAGAGGCTATTTTCGTCAATATTCCCTGGCAACTTCCTGTTACCTAGCCTATTAAAATTAGCTTGTCTTCGAGAGGCTGTAAGGCTATGCAGTATGTATTCAAGACGCTAGGGGATACGAAGTCAATATTCCCCAGCAACTTCCTATCACACCTATCACCTCGCCTATTAAAGTTAGCTTGTCTTTGAGAGGGTTGAAGGTTACGCAGTCAAAATTAATGTTGGCTTTTTACAAGGCTACAATAATAATATGCAGTCAGGATTCAAGCCGGGGATTTGAAGAGACTATGCAGTGGCTACGAAGTGACCGAGTAGCTCCATAGTCCCTGAAAAACCACAATTTAAAAGAGGCTAGGGTGATACGAAGTCGATATTTCGGGGTATAGGTTTCTAGGTTATAGGATACGTAGAGAATATTCTCTAGCAACTTCATGTTATCTCGCGTATGAAAGTCAGCTTGTCTTTGAGAGGCTGGGAGTCTACGCAGTCAGAATAAGGTTGTTTTTTTTTACAAAGCTACCAAGATACGCAGTCAGGATTCAAATCGTGGTTGCAAGAGGCTACGGAGTGGCTACGAAGTGACTGCGTAGCCCCGTAGCCTCTGAAAAAACGGAACTTCATAGAGGCTACTGGGATACGAAGTCGATATTTCGGGGTATATGTTTACCAGAGGCTACGGGGATTCGCAGTCAGTATTCTCTAGCAACTTCCTGTTATCTAGCCTATGAAGGTTAGTTTGTCTTTGAGAGGGATGAAAGCTACGAAGTCAAAATTAAGGTTGTCTTTTTGCAAGGCTGCGATGATACGCAGTCAGGATTCAAACCGTTATCTGAAGAGGCTACGCAGGGGCTACAAAGTGACTGAGTAGCCCCGTAGCCATTGAAAAAACAGCACTTCAAAGAGGCTACTATGATACGGAGTCGATATTCCGAGGTGTATGTTTTCAAGGGGCTACGCGAACACGAAGTCAATATTTCCGGGCAACTTCATGTTATCTCGCCTATGAAGGTTAGCTTGTCTTTGAGAGGCTGGGGGCTACGCAGTCAAAACTAAGGTTGTTTATTTACAGCTACGATGATACGCAGTTAGGATTCAAACCGTAATTTAAAAAGTCTACGTAGTAGCTTCAAGGTGACGCGTAGCCCTTAGCCCATAACAAAGCAGATCTTCGAAAGAGGCTACAGAGATACAAATTCAATATTCCAAGGCAACTTCCTGTTATCTAGCATACAAAGATTAGGTTTTCTTTGAGAGTCTGAAAGGCTACGCAGTCAAAATTAAGGTTGTCATTTTAAAAAGCTACAGTGATACGCAGTCAGGATTCAAACCGTGGTTTGAAGAGGCTACGAAGTGACTGCTTAGCCCAGTAGCAACTGGAAAAACACCACTTCAAAGAGGCTACGCCTATACGAAGTCGGTATTCCGAGTCTTATTTGCTTAGCCACTTTAAAGGTCTATTTTTTAAGGGGCTACG
This sequence comes from Holothuria glaberrima, assembly GCA_009936505.3. Lineage (NCBI taxonomy): Eukaryota > Metazoa > Echinodermata > Holothuroidea > Aspidochirotida > Holothuriidae > Holothuria > Holothuria glaberrima. The sequence goes on along the minus strand of WURT03663128.1, from coordinate 5,708 downwards.
GGGATACCGAGTAATTTCGTATCTATTGCTATGTAACCTTCCATGCAAAACTTCCGATACCACTAGAAGTACAAGTATTCTGGACCTGGCTTGTGTCTAACGAAGCGCTGGGGATGTAATATTATAGATACTAGGGTTTCTGTAATATAGTTGTATTAGTAAATTGCAACAGTTTTACGTGAAATATGCGGAAAGTGGTATCAGCTGGATAAACTATGGACCACGTGAACCAAAAGGTTATTATCATTTACCTTTCAAATGATTCTGAGTTTACATTTAAGAATTGTCTAGCGAGCGAGGTAAAATGGCCTCTTGGGACTGAGGTTTCCCACCCCAAGTTCCCTAGGTAATTTCAAGTACAAAAATCAGGTATAAAAGCTTTGTGGCATTTTTGGTACATTTAACTATGAGAGCTGTATGTCTTTGTAATTAACAAAAATGAATCGTTCATCTTTAAAAGGTAAATGCAGTCATCCCAATTTGAGTAAGTGTACACCAGTCTCCCTATTCATGAAAGGCTCTCTTTAAGCACGCGACGATACTTTTCTAACTGAAATGATCAATTTATGTAGAATACCTACTTTATTACCTTTCATTTGGTACAATTTTGTTCGGATACATCAAGGGCTTTGGAAAAGGGGGGGGGGTGAGCCAGACCCCAGCAAAATTTGTGGGCGTGGGAGTATACTTCAACCCCCACTTTCCAAGGACGAAAACCCCTCATTTGGCTCTTTTGTAAGAAATGTAAAAATTTGCAGTAATTTACCTTAAAATTTTTCCAAAATGGTGCACCAAATTGCATCTAAGGACTCTCAAATATCCAAAAATTAGACCTCTCCCCCAGGACGGCGATCCTAAATAATGTTCACCCCCAGTCTCGAACAGCTTTCTACGCCCATGGGATACATCATGAAAGGTATTTGTAAGGAAAATAGAAGGAAATTTGTAAGATTTAGTCAATGTTTACAAAAAATTAGGGATTCCGTGTAATGAACTTTTTACTTGCAAACAATAGGAACACCATCCTAGTTTCAGCTGATACGCCAAACTGGAAGAAAAGTGCAAAAAAGTGACATGAGAGAAATGTCAATAAAGGGTAATTAATTTATTTTATCATTTCACTCTTCATCGTGTAACACATTTAAACTGGTGTCATCTCTCATCAGGAATACCAGCATATCTGTACGGGTAAATTAAATGCATATTGCTATAACCTGCTGTGCATCATGCATTTTCCAGCAACAGTGAAGTTAGTTAGATGAGATTTTACGGCTCAGTTTGTAACCAATTGCCAAGGCCTTTTTTCCAGTTGTGGCTCACCGGCTTGTTTTCCCTACTCCATTGCTTATACTGAGCTCCAAGCACAATGGCAGTAGGTTCCATTTTTAAAGTCTTTGGTATGACCCGGCCAGGATTCGAACCCTAGACCTTCCGGCTGCAAGTCGGATGCTCTAACCACTTGACCATGCAGTCCCAAACAGCAGTAAAGTATTTTATTATACTGAATAACAATTAGTTCTTTGCAATTCACTGATTACACCAGTTTCAGACTGAGTGCGGTGTATTTCTTACCAGTGGCACATGCAATACACATTTTGGACGTTCTGGACGCTGTTATTATTTTCTAACTCATTGTACACAAAATAAAATGTCTTTTATTCATGTTTTATACATTCTTTTGTATCCGTTCCCAGTGGTGGTGTTTTAAGGGTGAGACACACAGTCCCTGCTTCATATAGATATGTTGGACTGTGTTACTGTTCTTCTAGGCATCAGTTGCTCCTTTTATAGTCGGTCACAGTTGGGGGGGGGGTCGGATTTCTCGAAGGAAAAGAGGAAACGAGGGGAAGGGGAGAGGGCGACTTTGGCTACTTACAACCCGAAAGCCCAAAGGCATAATGATTTCTTGCCGAAAGGAGATAATTTGTAGCAGTGAGGTTAGTCCTTGACATTTTCATCTTGAGTATATCATTCTGTACGATTTTTCCACAATTTGATCTCTGCTGTCCTCACATGTCCAGGGGACCCAAACGAAAATTGAATACAAAATGAAAAAAAAAAAAGGCAATTGCTTTAGATGGGATTCGACTCTGGGCAGTCTATGGGGAGAATCAGAGCACTTTCGACTTCGTCATCAACGATCTCATTAGAGTATTAGACGTACAATGTTTCTAATCCCTCAAATAGTCACAGCATCCTTTACACATGTTCATTATGAGGAAATTTAATTTCGGATTATTAATGAAACAGTTATGCTTGTGAAAAGAAAATAAATGTTCTTATGTACAATTTTATCTTTGAAATGGTACCAGAATTTAGCTCTAACTTTTCGTTAGTCACAAAACGCTGCTTTCGTCGTCGACAAGGAATCAAAAACAGCGGAACATTCAATTTGTAAGTCTAGCCTGTATTGAAGAAAGAATGAGAGGGCTTCGATTGCCCCTGGATAAGCCCTTGTGTTGTTTTACGTCACAGATTTGAACAAAATGATCATTTCTAAAGTTATCATCAGGTCTGAGCCTTTAAGCCAACTCTTTATACCACTTTTCGATAGTTACGAGCACAGACTTGAAAAACATATTTACTACTGTGAGTGAGCTACCGTATTTTGCACTTTTCAAAGGCATAATGATAAGAGTTTCATAAGCTTTTCATGGACGATCACAATACGGGTCATTTTGATAGTCACTAAAAGACACTCTCCACTCTTCGAGGTCATTCTGCCAACCAGTAAATTCTTCTCGCCACTCCAGCTCGGACTGATCTATCGAAGCTGTGAAAATAGCAAAATATCAGAAACACAAAGATGTTGATTACTCATTTGAATGTCCTCCTTATTCATTGTATGCCGACAATTATAAGTAATGCTTTCTTCCAGCTTGATTTCCTTACCTACAAAAGTAGATTGTCTGACATAATTCAGGAATAATGATAAATTTCTGATTTTCTTTGAAAAAGATTGAGTACCTTTAATTTCTATTTAACGTGCCTAGTATACCTAATTCACTCTAAAAATGTCCGGATAAAATGTGAATTTAATCCGGATCAGAGAGGAACCCACCCAAATCCGTGCCATTTGCAGTAATAAGATTTAAATAAACATGACCAAAATCCGGATCATTTTGACCAAATTCTGATGTAATGAATGATCCGGATGTGGGGTCGATGTCCCTCTGATCCAGACGTTTTTAGAGTGTATAATATACTTACCCAGCATAGTTAGCAACTCTGGTTTGAAATCATTCCAAAAGGCACATTCGTCTGCTTTTATTCCACTCCCAACTGGTAATTCCACAGAAAGGTCTTTGTATTCTAACCCTGGAACGGTAAAAGGTGGCCACTCCCATTCACCAGTACCCGGTGATGACGAAACGTTATGACGGCTTGGGTCACTACAAAAATCGAAGGTATAGGTAGTCTACTAAAATCAGGCCTTCAGTGCTCATTTGTCAAGTCAATTGGAGTTTGGTAATACATAGTTGACTGATATAGCTCGTTGTGAAAACAAGTTTTCTCTAAAAAGGTTGGTAGGCAAAATTGGTTGAACCCAGAACCGAAGTCAGACGAGGTACTGAAGGGGGAGGGGCAAAAAAGCTTCACGGGCAATTTTACTGAGGGAGGGGCAAACTATGCTAAAATTCATTACGGCAATTTTAATATTGAATTTCAAGGGGGAAAGCTTCTAGAGAGGCATTTTTAGGGGGCGCTCAGTGAATCCCCTTGGCTACGAGCTTGGTTGAACCTCTGGTCTAGAGGTTGTACTTAAACAATTCGGTATGTTAGGGAAGTGTGTTGCTTTCATAGAAGCAGGGGAAACAGGGTCTGAGCTCAAATCAAGTTTTGATATGTTAGAGGGGTACTTATTCTTAGCAATCTGGTGAAATTTTCATTGGAATCCGATGTGTGGTTCTAAAGATATCAACAGTTAAAGTTGTCACATTTTCAACACAAAGTGAACTAGAAACAAGCATATGTGACTTCATAGCCTCACATTAATGAACATTCGTTTGTTTTTTTTTTAATTTTACAACCAATTTTCTCCTCAACAGTCCTATGTTATCGGAATGTGATTGCATGAGGGGCATGCGAAAATTACAAACTTCGCATTCCCCATGGTGAGGTCCTGTTTCAATTAACTTCAAGGTCAACAAAACAGACTGAAAAAAATGAAGCAAAACATTCCCTATCAATGTGAGGAAGTGATATAATCCCTGCTTACCTCAAGCCCACTTTGAGTCACGAATGTAGCAACTTCATTAGCTGATATATCGAGTAATACATGTCCGATCTGAATAGAATTTTCACCATATTTGCGTAGATTTAGTTTCCCTTTCACATGTGAAAATAAAATTTTTGCTTTAACCCTTCCTTTAAAGACACTCTAATCTCACCCCAGACAGTAAAAATTCTCCCAACAAAATTAACTTCAGGCTCCTCCTTCAATTCAAAGAGAACTTCCTGTCTTAGTACTGTAAACCTCTTAGACAGCTACATTAGCCTGCCCTGAGGCAATATTGCTCCATGGTCAAACACAGTGTGTGGGATAAATTGTCAAACTCAGTTGACGGTACGATTCATTGTTGACCAACCAGAGTGAAACTGTATCCTTTGAATGAATGTCAATCAAAGTGCAATTATCAACTGTATTTGGACCTATGGAGATAGTCCTAAATATGTTTGGTCAGTTAGTTGCAAGCAACTTTCTGTTTGGGGGATGCCATATCTCCTTTAATGACGAACATTATAAGTCATCTGGGAAATAGCGCCAATCGATATTCATGAATACTTTTTTCGCAAGTTTTCTGATTCTTTTCTTCGTATACTTTTGGAGCGCTATTTAAAGCATTTTTGAAATACATTACCTTGTTCATAATACGTTCTTCAGAAAAAGAAAAATAAACAGGCATGATATTTTCGGATGTTTTTGACGGTTCACATTGAACTGAGGCGTTTCAAAATACGCCAAAGGAACGTTTGGCTTTCCCTTACCCGGTGTTGGCGAAATTTGTCCAAAATCGCATAAATTTGACAGATAACTCCTTTTCCTCGTCTGAATAATCACCATAAATTTCAACCACTTCTGGTATAAAAGGGAATCCAAAGACAAATTGTAGGTCTTCCCCGTGCCCAGCTCCGAGGTAGCCGGGACCGGTTTGATTCGGCTCAAATACAGACCTGCATAAACATCAGAAAAAGAACGGCGATACGACCAGGGAGGTGTAAAGAAGGAGATACAACAATCAACTCTGTCAGACAATATGAACTTGAAAATTTCTTTTCAGGCACCACCATTTGATTGACATGTTTCTTTGTTCCTATTTTTTAAGTCTCTGTTGACTAAACCCTTTTAATAATGATCTCCTTTTTTCCAAGTTATCCCGAGACAAAGGCCATTGTTTATATTATACATGCTTTAAAGTGAGGTTTGTTTCCGCATATGACCAAGCTCTAGTTAGGATTTCAGTAAAAAGTAAAACTGGCAACAAACGTTTGAATAATGTACCTCCATTGTGCCCCACAATAATTTTAATACGTCATCTGCTGTAAACACTGTTCAAGCTTTTATATATATATATATATATATATATATAGATCAATAAAAGTAATGAAAAAGTGCTTAATATTCAGAAAAAAACTCCGCAACGTTTCGGGTCGTTACCCTTCATCTGGCGGCTAAATAATAACTGATAAGTAAAACGCGATTCAAA
>WURT03663117.1:6167-17987 GCA_009936505.3 Holothuria glaberrima | reverse complement strand
GCTTACTTTAATTGGAACAATTTAGAAATTTTGGTATAAAATGGGCAAATGATCGTTTTGTGTACAGAACGTTTCGACATGGATGCATTGACTGAGCAAAGTCTCCTCGTTTGTTGAATTTTTTCAACTGTTTATTTTTTTTCTGGCATTTTTTCTTTTTTCCTTTTTGCTAATCAACATAATCTAGTAATACAGGAAATGAAGGATTTTACATGCTTAATATATAAAGCAGTGATTTAAGTGTCCCTGTGACGTCATCTAAAAAACTAAGCTCTTAATGTTTTAAGTCGAGGACGCTTGTTACGTCACGCCATCAGAAAGGCGCCACAAATAATTATTTTGTTGTTGCCGATCGTGCAGATTGCATGCGCCTAAAGCCTCGATTGATTTCAGAATTTAAGCTGTGATTGAAACAAGGGGTTGGCTGTCACAAGATTTGTAACACGCCACTTCATTTCTAAAATACAAAGTAAATGAATAAGTATTGAGTTAAACAATGTCTTGAATGTAAAATGGTCATCTCCGGTTGTAAAACATGTTCGTTATTATTTGACTTGGAAGAACTCAGGGAAGTAAAACGGGAATGGAAATAAATGATGTTGATTTCAAACTTCTATTCTTAGCAGAGCGTTAAATTTTTCACTTCAATCTCTGAAATTCGGGATCCCGTCAATGATTCCGAATTAAGTTCCATCGACTCGTCCACATAAACTCTATGTAGAGCGTATATAGTGATTACAATCACGAACTTGAAAGGAAATCAATCCCTTAAGCTACGGTACTTCGGGGATGTACTTTAGCCAGTCACATTATCCCTTTGCCACAAATTAAGTGGGGTAGGCCATGCTGAATTTACCGGCCTAATTTCTTTTCCCAGGCAGCCAAAATTTTCCCAATTAAGGTTACTTTCTAACACCTCAATTTTACAAAATGACACTCTTTTGCACCTCTTGGACAAAAGCCTAATTACAGATGCAGTTTTAAGGCTCAATGCCATACTCTACCGAGTACACTCCTGCATGTGATTGAGGCTGCAATAGTCTATGCCTAGATGTAGTTTTATTGCCCAAGGCCATACTCTACAGAGTACACTCCTATATCTGATGGAGGCTACACTACTGACTCTACTGTAAATATCACATTTCAATCATCTGCTCGCGCCAGTCAAAGAGAAATCACTAATGATGGTTTCAAAAACCCAGATATTAGCTTACAAACTTCGTTTGGGGTGATGCAAGAAATAATTATGAAAACCACCTAAGACTTGCATGGTCAAAACCGGAAAACGGGAGACTAAACTGTGACAGAGGGTGGGGGTGAGGGAATTCAAGATTGCAACGATGAAGACTTTTATAGCCTATATAGTAATGACGAGATAATTTGTGGAACAATATGACACTTCTCCAACTACAATATAAAGTAAGTTTTGTCCTTAACAACTGTAATTAAAGAAACTGATTAATTCAATTCAAATTTATTTTTCATTTGTACAACTTTTCAGTATGAAAATTACATAGTAATAAAGACATATGAAGGACACTACAACAAATATAAATAAAAAGGTGAAAATTTAAACAAGCTAGTGACCTTGGAACACATCAATAAGCAAACTGCAATCCCGCATGGAGGACAAGAATTATTCCCCTAAGAAACTTAGAAGAAAAAAGTAAACAATAAACAAGAGAAAGATGAAGAAAGAGGATGGAGAAAACGATGTAAGGTAAGAAAGACGAAATGGATGCAAAAATGCAAGTGAGTCAGATAGCAAGAGAATAATACTCAATGAGATGTACAAACACTTGAGTAAGGTCACCAATAACTGCTACTAAATGTAGTTATAACACTGACAAGGAATGAGGTGCACTTTGAAGATTTAATATTAGGAGGAGGGGCTGCCCGAAGCGAGGACAGAAATATTTAAAAGTAGTTTTCCATGGCAACTTTTAAGATAAGTGAGAGAAATTACTTAAACGAAAACCTGAGTGATTGTGAGGTCTTGCTGGGCGGATGGCATTAGAAATTATATCAGATAGAATGTTATTACGATACTTGTGAATCAAATATCACACACAATAGAAATGAATATATGTAATCATAACAAGCTGACTCTAAATAAGCCTGCACAATAGATGAGAGAACTTGAAAAAAGTAAATGTTTTCCTTTAAAAACTTTGAAATACATGATTTTGAAGTGACGGGAGTGATTTTTAAACTGTTAAAGATGGCATGTTTTGCTGTACCACCAATCTAAACGGCACATCGTAACTCAGAATAAATGAATAATGTTGTATATCTGTCAAGGAGTGACTATAGCAACCCGAACACCCGACAAAGGCGACGGGTTGACGAAAGGATGTCGAACGTAAATTTTCTGAGGGCTTCTATATTACAAGAAATTGAACATTAAGGATGTTATTGAAGAAAATTTAGATTTTTACTGAGGAAAATTTGAAAAATTTAGGTTTTCGTTGAAGAATCTGCCCTTCCTGAGAGCAACTCGCGCTACCCCCGCATAAAAGTGTGTACCAGGAGAACGTTCTGGACCAGCATACGTGTATCGTTCTAATGAAGAGTAATCCCGGGGCAAAGTTTTGCATTTACCAACAAAAAGAGAACTGAAAGAGAATAAAAAGTTGCATTCCCCAACATTTTGTTACAATATCTCTCAACAGTCCAACCTGTCTCAAAGCTGAATAACTGGGTGAGCACAATTTACCAGCAACTAAAAGGATAAGGTCAGCCGAGTCATAATATTTTGAGAGAAAGATTATACGCCACTGATCTAAGGTAATTTCAAAACCACAATAGACCAAGGCAAGTTTTTTTTTTTTTTTTTGAAGGAGCCAAAGCAGGCCTACTCATATCCTATGCATAAGGAGATAATACTCTAAATTTATTTAGTAACCCCTTAAGGATTGATAGTGTAGTTATTTCTTAAATTGGTATGAAAATAGGTTCCTTTTTACCCTAAGTCTGGTCTTGGCAGCACAATTTCATTTATGTTTTGAAGTAGGGTCCATGTTGGTCGACACAGCTTACAGTCTTATTGTAATTCTATTACATTAGAAAACGGTTAATGAAGATTACAGATATGAAAACTCAGGACTGAGATAAATGTACTCTTGAGTACACTCTCCAAGTACGAGTGAACAAGAGAACAAAGTACAGAGTACGATTACAAGTACAAAGACTTGAGTACGACTTGAGTACGACTTGAGTACGAGTAGCAATCCCGTGTGCGAGTACGAGTACAAGTACAAAGGTTTAAGTACTAGCATGTGTAAGACTTAGAGGACTTGATTTCAAAATACGACTATGAGTACGAGTACGAAGTCGTGAGTCCGAGTTAAGAAAATTGTAGCTGAGTGCGAGTACGAGTGCGTACTTGAGTACCGGTACTACAAGCCTGTACTTTTCACTCTTAAACTATACTAACATTTTGGGCCAAAGTTTCAGCCCAATTTGGGTAAAATGAAGTCTCATTTGGTTCATCATTTGACCCAACAATTTTAGTCGGTTCCTTCTTGACCCACTTTTGGGTAAAACTGACCCAACTGCTTTTACAGTGTACTGTTAATTTTACATTTTCAACAGAAAGAGGTTTTCATTTTATCGTCTCTTAATACAGCTTGCTACTTTTTCATCGGATGTTTTTGATTAAGAGGCAGAGCCGTTAGAACGATTTTTAAAGTCGCTCGGCCGAAACTGGGGTGTGGTGACTAATATGGGGAAGGGGTGTCTCCTACCCTTTGAGAAATTTTTGAATTATTAAGTGTCCTTAGATGCATTCTGGTGATATATTTGTCAACTTTTGAAGTAATTCACTACATGTCAGAAGTATCGGAAAATGGGAGAATAATGTCTTTTTTTAAATCTTCCCTTTTCCATTTTTCTTTTTAATTATTTTCTTTAATATTCGCTGAAAAGTGGTACGGCACTGCCGTTGCGGTTCCGACGTCTCTGTTGAGAGGCATACCAATAAAATTGGTCTTAAACCAACCACAATAGAGCAAATGTTTCTTCTAGGTCAAGTGTCTTAAACCTGGGGGACGCGTCCCACCGGTGGGACATTTCGCAGTTTTTGTTGGGACATGAGCTCGTCCCAAGTCCCATAGAAACAAATGAGGGATTATGTTTACTTACTATAATATACGGGATCACCTTTACGTAATACAATTTCTCTGTAGGCGTCAGTATGTTCCGTAAAAAGATACACTTTTATTGTATTTTTAATACATCAGAATGATCAGAGATACTCGTACAGTGAAAATGTGATCTACAACAAAATAAGACAGTACTGTGTGTGCGTTCGGCCCTCATGATTGCCGCCCATACGCTTAATAATAATGGTGGGAAGTGATACATTCATAAATGCCAATTTGGTGAGACAACCAAAAAGGTTGAAAACCCCTGTTCTAAAGTTCTATGTATGTTGAGTCAAAGTGACCACTATCTGAAAGTTGTCTGGCAAGTAAATACATTGGGGAAGCATATGCATGCAAACGCGTTGTATGCGAGCCTCTGATAGCTGGGGGTGAGGTGCATTTTGGACCCTGTGATCGGTGATAGTTACAGAATCCTTCACCCAAGTCCATCATGAGGTAAGTAAAATTGGAATGCTTGAGAAATGATGTCATTTTTTATAACTTTATCCTTGTAAAGGTACTCACATTCAGCCCTCCCTTTTCGCTGGTCCGACACAATATAGAGATACGATCCACTGTCTACCTCTGAAAAATTCTGTAAACCAGCAGTTTACAAGGTTTTCGTAGTTTCATAACTGGTGACCGCAGATAACCTTGGACTTCCAACAAAAACCAATAGGGTTCTTCTTCTTACTGTGAAAAATCTATATACCCAGTATGAAATATATCCATCATTCCCATCTTGAAATATCGTGTTTACAATTTTTTCGGTTTTTAACCACTGGTGACCTCACATGACCTCTCATCTGTATAGAAAACATTAAAAATTATCCTGGCAATACGACAAATTTATATACCCAGTATGAAAAAGTATCCATCATTGCTATATTGAGATAACGTGTTTAAAAGCGGTTTACAAGCAGTGACGTCACCAGACTTTTCGAAGTGGGGGAACTGGGGAGCCAAGCGGTCCGCCGGAGAGGCACACCAAATTAGGACCGGGCGTCACTGTTGGCATCTTATTGACGCGCAGCGCTCCCCGGTAGACGGTAGGGCCCCAGGGCCCACTGTAAGGCCCTGGTGGGGTCCAGGGACAACACTCCAATGGGGGTCCAGGCGTGCAGCCTTTACGTGGGCTCTGGGGTATTTATAAAAATACGACCATTTGAATGAAGCATTTTACTATCTCCAAAATGCCATTGCAGCCGGGTTAAACAGGCTACCAAAAATAGAAAACACAATTTGAACATTGTGTTAGCTTTACTCGCCGCGGCACTAACGATTTGATGATGGGGGACGGGTGAATAGGGGCAGAGATAGCTACCTTTCAGGTATGCAACTGAGGGGAAGCCTTTAAATTAGAGCAACCAAGATACATCTGACGGCTGCAGATCCGGGGCTAGCGGGAAAAATGTGGAAAAGAAGCCCGCTTGAATGCAGTCTAGTGGTCTATGTGTGCCTCAAAATTATAATTATGACCGATATATATATTTCTGCATTTTCTTCAGCAAAAATTGAAAAGGGTGGCTAGCTCCTGCTTAGACCATCCCTGGTGCACGCGCGAAGTGGCCAGAAAATTCGGGTTTTGAGCATCTATGAAAATTTTCTGCAAGCCTTTTTATTCCTTTCGGAGGTATCACCACTTTATGATGCCTGGGCCCTGTTTCATAAAGAGTTACGATTGATCTTAAGTTTGATCTGCCATGCGATCATCCTATTAAAATCAAACTTAAGATCGATCTTAACCCTTTATGAAACAGGGCCCAGGTGTAGTGCTTGGCTGCACCTCGGCCAGGATACAGGAAGATAATCGATGTAGGAATTTTATTGAAGGGAGAGAACTCAAGGCCACAGTAGTTTCATAGCTTTTGTGCAATTTTGGTCTTAAGTGACAGTTGGTCCTCCTGTTAATAACGACATGTGCGTGAATGGTGTGTTTGTGCATATTTTTTCATACCCGAAATCTCATTGGGGGCACACGGGAGCACAGCCAACCACAGTGCGCCCTGCCCCCCTTGGCGACGCCACTTTTAACAAGTTGTTCGTAGTGTCACATCTGGTGACCTTTGATAACCTTTGATCTTTACCAAAACAGTACGGTTCTTTCTCGTAATATGATAAATCTATATATATATATATATATATTAAGTATGAAATCATTTCTATCTTGAAATATCATGTTTACAAAGCTATCGGTTTTGACCTCTGGTCCCTTCAAATGACGTCTGACCTCCACCAACAATAACAACAGGCTTTATTTCTCTTAATATGACAAATCTTTAATCCGATTGTTAAAGTTATGCATCATTTTGATCTTGAGAAAACGTGTACAAGTAATTTGCAAATATTTTCATATTTTCACCTCAGATAACCTTTGACCTATACCAAAAATGATAGGGTTCATTCACGTATATAAGTGAGATATCCTTTTAACAAGGTTTCGGTTTTTTGACATTTGGTTAATAGCCTGACCTCTGACCTCCACAAAAAACAACAGGGCTCCTCTTCATATGATGAATCTATACACCAAATATGAAAAGTATATACTCTTCTTTTCTTTCTTGAGATATCCAGTTTACAAGCCAAGCGTTACAAACACATATACATAAACACACATACATAAACATACATACATACATAAACATACGCACATTTACATACTTACAGTCGTCACCGTGGTTGCAATGGATTCGCCTTCGACCGGCAAGGAATCAAAAATGAAAAGCAACCAAGAATTCTTTCTCAACTATTGCGTTCAAGGTTGCAGTGAAAACTGAAGAAATGAAATGACACTTCTAAAGGTCAAACTCGTCTTGCGAGGTATCACAGATGTATGATCTCTTCTCCCTTGCCCCACTCACTTCCGATTCCCTGCCAGAAACTGATCAATCGAGCTGTCGAGTTCTATGGCTGTTTCTGAAAGTCGAGACAAACTGCCAAATGATATCATTAACTTAATGATAATTTTCGCATGTATTGCTTTCCAATGCATTTGCAGGGTTTACGTCTATCTAAGGGATTAGTTTCTTCCTGTTGTTCTCTTCTTTAAATGAAACTAAAATCACTGACGTCATGAAAACATTCTTACACATCCCCTGAGAGTTTATTTGTTGTTCACTACTGTGACATTGACTCATATCTCGTCACAGAGAAAAAAAACGGGGATAATGATACAGAGCTCGAACCCACCGACTTCTTCATTCGCAACAATCCCTTGTGGCAAATCTTAGGTATCCCTTAATGACGTAACGCTCAACCCGGGAGCCTTCATTGTTATTCACGATACCCAAACGAGTTCATGATCGCATCTTTAATTTGTTCTCTTGTGCCCTCCGCGGATTACCTTGTTTCAAACTTAAAGGTCTGTAGACGTGTAAATGCCATACCTGCCTACTTGATGTAAAAAATACTAAATATATTAAAAATAATCACAATTAACATCAAAATCCATCAAATATTAACCTTGTTTACAAGACAATTATGGTTTGGAACTTACAAATTTGTGACGTGGAAAGAGGGACTCGTGAGATTTGTCTTATGTTATCCTATGTTGGTTTAACCTTCATTACGAGGAAGTTTGTATAAAATTGAGATGCCCTGAGGGGTTTATTTTGGAGGCGCATTTGACGACTGTGAAAAGACCACATTAACAGCAAACTAGAAAATAGCTGGTAAGTAATTAACATGTAATTTATAAAGGATAAAAAAAGCAATACAGACCTCGCAGTGGAACATTCCATATCACAATTTCTGCATAGCAAATGAGGAAGCTCAGAATTGGTCAAACTTTAAAGAGGTATATCTTGAGAACGGTAAAAGATATTAAAGGGCAATTCTTGTCATCCCAAACAGTTCCAAATCTCCCAACTATGCAACTTGTAGCTCCTCCCATAACTGTTTAAAGCTCCTATGCTTATGTAGACACAAACTTATTTTATTGCTTAAGGCCAAGTCCTGGTGAGCATACAAGGCTATAATGAGTGTTCTAATCACTCTCTGGGCATTGCGTGGAATGTGAGCTACTCTCAATCTTTTGAATTTTCAAACTTTGATGTCAATCAAAGAGCAGTCACCAACTGAGAATCTTGATACCTCTACACTAACATTATTCTTTAGGGTTTGATGAGTGTATGTCTTTAAAAATAATTCCAACAGATTTTTGCATCAGGTGGTTTTAATCTATCATTGTTGAGTAAAGGCCGGCTTATACTTCCAATTATTCACGAGCTATAAAGCTATACGAACCATATAAGGTCGTCCCGTGCTCTTTCGTGCCAATCGCGGATACAGCAGAGTTAAACAGTGTTCAACTTTCACATTTATCCCGCTATACTGAATTATGAATGTGCCTTGAATGTGCCTATGAATTGTGCCTTGAAACAGCGGTTTGGTTACATGTTTACAGACCTTTAAAATTTGCAACATGAAACTAGTGTTGTACCGATATTGCAAGTAGCCGATATTACCGATACCAATATTTCAGTTCTCAATATCGGCCGATACCGCTCCGATACTGATAACTGGGAAATAAGCATTCGGCAACTAACCTAGTCTACTGGACACCGTAATGATAGTGTCGTTTCATCTTAATGAGGGTTAAATATTGCAACTTGCACCCAAAAGTGCTCAAATGGTGTACCATTTTCATGAACTATGGGACGATACATATCAGTGAGGTAATATCGACATTAAAGGTACATTTTACTGATACCGATACAGGATGAAAATGGGGAATATCGGTCAATACCAATGGAGAAAACCGATAATCGATCCAGCACTACATGCAACAGCTCAGGCAAATAACTGAATATGATATAATACGTCGTAAAGTCATCCATTTTGAGCATATGAGTCATCGATGCACCATGCAGGAGGAAAGAGGAGTGTAATTGAATCAAATTAAGTTGTGTCTCTATGACGTCTGTATGCGTTTGGCATACAGCTTGGAAGAGTCATGCAACCTTTTTCAAATCTGGGGCCATATTTAACGAGTGTTAATAAATGAAGCCTTGTTATAGCAGGGAGCTGTCACTAGAAGGAGGCAAAACGCGGCTCCCTAGCAGCCCCCTTGTCATGGGGGATACTGCAACATCCGAGACTGACACCGAGAACAACCGTCCAAAACCGAGACCGAGACCCTGCTTCGGTCACCTTGATCTCTCCAGTTCCGATACCCAAACCGAGACCTTTTCAAAATGTTTATTGACTTTTTAACACAGTTAATTGTACCTTTGTACCATATTCTGAAACACATGCCGTCCATAAATTCATGTGTCAAAATGCAGATACTGCCATAATTGTAGTTTATGTACTTCACTATACATTGACGCATCGCTTATGCCGGTTTGGCAGCCAGGCCCGTAGCCAGACAAGGTACTGAAGGGGCGAAATGGCTTACAGGGGCGAAAAAAATTTCAGGGAGGGAGCAAGTGTGTAAAAATGTATTAAGTCAATGGCAACTTGAAACTTTCTAGGTGGAAACGTTCCTGCCCCCCCCCCTTGGCTTCGGGCCTGTTGGCAGCGTACCTGAGTCATGATCAAAAGGCAGCAACAAAATATGGTGTCATGAAACTGAAACTAGTCCTAAGCCTAGCTGAATATGAATGGCTAGGCTTGAACTAAAGGTTACCCATGAATTCTTAAACAGTGGTGGGGGGAGAAAATCCTATATGGTCCGCGAAGCAAACCGAAGAGAAAAAACATAACGATTGAGAAAAAATGAGGCATTTTTGTACAATGTACAAAGTCAAATTAAGTGAAACACGAAATGCTTTAAAATGTTTTGATGTTTTACTTTTGTTTTTGATTTGATTTGATTTTTTTTTTATTCATTAAGTTATTTTGTAAGTTTTATTTACTTTATTTGCCACCTGCATTAGTTTCTCATGGTTATAATACTCCTGCAAGACACCCTGTGAAATAAGGTTGTGAAATAATTTGTCCAAGCTCTGTGCAATCCAACCACCGCACTTGGTCTGCAAGTCCTCTGCATCAGTGAATCAACCGGCCGTTAGGGATAAGGAAGACCAGAAAACAGGAAGCAAGTTGGAATGGACCTACAAATTTTGGCGAAGCCTATTCCCTTTGGTAAATCACTGGTTACAAACATGTAATGTTTAATGACTGTTTAATGACTTTTTAACTTTTTTCTTATTTGATGAGTAGACTTCTCAAACGTGAGATGTCAGAATAATGCCTGTATTTACAAGCAAGTACTAAAGGCATGGAAATTGCCGATTCTGCCAATCTGGGAGGTATTTTAGGAAAAGGGGTCTTGGTATCAGGGCTGTAACATCCAAGTCCGGACTCGGACTCAATTCCGGACTCGTGTCCGTTTTTTGCCGGACTCGGAATTGACCCGAAATGGGCTCAGCTGGACTCGCACTCGGAGCCGATTCCAGTCAAATCCACAAAAATGAAAGTTTCATTTATGTTACCTAGGAAATATCATTATTGGTAAATTGGTGCATAATTTAACAAGTAAATGGTCAAACACAGTCAACTAAATTACAAGGTCAGCCAGAGTATGAAATTGACTCCTGAAAAGTGCCCGTTTTCATCATAAGTGTAATTGTAAATAGTACACAAAGCATTTGTATGAGTCGCTACATTATAAAAAAGGCCGGGCTCGGAATTGGCCCGAAATTGGAAAACCTGGAATCAGAATTGGCTCGGAATCGGAGGGTACTGGACTCGGAATCGGCCCGGAATGATGTCCACTGGAATCGGAATTGGCCCGGAATTGGGTTAGATGGACTCGGGGACAGCCCTGCTTGGTATGTTAAGAGCCATTCAATGGCATCTTTCCACTCTGGTCTTGTCAAAGACAGTTACTTTCTACCTATCTTCTGTTTGCATATAATCAGGGCGCATGTCAAATGAACTGTATACGGCTGTATACAACTCGAAGGCAGGTTACAGCCAGAACGAACGTTAGCATCGGGACAAAACCTTTGACTGACATACAGTTCAGTTGACATACGCCCTCACTCGGTGCGAACGGAAGATAGAAGATAAGTTGAAAGTAACTAACGTTTCGGACAAGAGTATTCCACTCAAACAGTGTCACATCAACCCCCTCACCCGTACCGACAGGCCCCGTGCAAACACCTGCAAGCAGATGAGCGTAAGTGACCCTTTAACACTAGCGGATTAAGTGCGGGGCAACAGGGGCATGTGCCCCGGGCCCCCGATATTTTGGACCCCCACAATTGGGAATAATATATACCTTGGGTGTTCCGGTACTGTGTCAAGTGTTCCTAAGCCATTCTGTAGAGCCCCACACAATTGCGTGCCCGGGCCCCCACACGCTTAGTCCGGCCGTGCCCTTTAACCAGGCTACACTGCCCTGGGTTAAGATTATTACATAAATTACAATAGTAAAATCGTTATATTATACTCCTCTGGTTAGTGTATTAATAGCATTGTAAGAAAATTAAATGCTTTACTCTAATGGTCACTTCTTTCTAAACTGTAAAAACCCATTAATTTGCTGGGACCGTTGCCCTCGGCCTTCCGTCTAGAAATTACCCCTTAACACAACCTGATGGACAGCCTAAGTACCGTAAGGATGCTTTGGCCAGGGAGTTGCAAACTCCCTTTGACCCAGAGTCAAATTTGAAAGGGGCACTGGGAGTCACTGCATCCGCCCCAGTAAGACGTGATCCTATGTAAC
>WURT03663085.1:0-17989 GCA_009936505.3 Holothuria glaberrima | reverse complement strand
GGTATATTACTGCACATTCTTAATAATTATTAGTCCTTTGGAAAAATTTTTGATATTTGAGGGCCCTTAGATGCAATCTGGTGCATTATTTTGAACAAATTCTAAGAAAAGTCACTGCAAATTTTTGACATCTCTTGCAGAAGAGACGAATAACGGGTTTTCGTGCTTCGAAGTGGGGGGGGGGTAAAGCATACTTCTTCCCCCCACAAATTTCGCTGGGGGGCTATCTCGCCCCTCCAGTCCCCCGCTTCCTACGCCCTTCGTCGTGAATACTACGCACAGCGCATGACTGACTTCCTGAGATGGATAAGGGATTTTGTAAGCTGTATGAACCATCATCAAAACCACGTCTCCTTTACTATCCGGAGCGGACCGTGGATATCGCCGGCTGGGGGTTCTGATTTAGGCCTGATTGAAAGCAAGATTTTGTGTCTAGTGCTAGCGTTCCCCAGAAAAGATCCCGAGAGGACATTCTCAAGGGTCGAAGGCTTGTAGAACCACCCCACGATCATAAAGGGGAATTAAAAGTACGCTTGCCGCATCAGCGATGCTGCACACGCTACGGCGCTTATGGCCAGGATGGAAAAATGGATTATGCACACAGTTTGCATACTGCAATAATTTTTTTTTATTACTTAGGAAGCCCAACAGGAACGAAAGAAACTATCTACAATATGTACCCACGAAGCTTGCCGGAAATAAAACTTGCAAGTTATATTTAGTAATGTGTTTCTTCATTTCATATTGCCAAAGTTGTCTGTAATATTGCGTTCCTCATTTTATTTTTCTCATCTCCTTTCAATTTCAATTTTTCCGATCATAATTTACTTCTCGGACAAGATTGGATAGAAGGCTCGCGGGCTGCGGGAGATGCGCCCTTCATGGCAGGCCGCAGTTTTAAAATCCTGAGTGTTGGGGTTGTATGTGGGTTTGGAACGATCTGACGATGAAGCAGGGAATGATGACATGCACTGAATTGTTTTGGTCTTAAAGCTGTGTTTGGAATAAAATATTGAATGTTCTTAAAAAAAAAGTGGCTCGTCTTCACAAAAGCCCCAATGTTTATTATATCCGGCTGTATTTGTGAAGATTAGTGGGCTTTGCATTCGCATCAAAAATTAATGGGAGAATGCCACTTTTTCAACTTCGCATCATTTTTGAAGCATCAATCTTATTCCACAACCGTAGAGTTAAGACTTTATTACTATTAAAGACGAGTTGTAGGTAAGCGAATCGACTTACTTAGTTAACTATATGTTACATTTTTCTAACATTCCAAACACTATGAATATTAAAAGCATTATTACTTACAAACAGAACGGAAAGCTTTGTCAAATTTTATCAAATTCAAAAACATTCCATGAAATGTTGTAAATGAGTAGGTACAAAATATTGGTAAAGCAGGTAGAGTGCCGCCGCTGAGGCTGCAAAATCTGTTTCAAGGCCAACCTACAAAAACAGAAAAAAAAAATACAAAAAATACCTCCTTAGACAGCATCCCGGGGGAATCCCACTAAAACAAAGAATTAGTAGATCCAAGGTTCACAAGACTGTTGATCCGCAATACCGAATATCTACTTAGGGATGGAGTTTGTGTAAGGGTTACATATCGGATTAGTGCCAGGACAGTGGCGGAGCGTCCATATATTCTGGGCGGTCGCCTCCCTGACGGACTCAAATCGCCTGTCGGCACCCTTTTTAGGTTTTACCGTGATGAGGTATAGGCTATATACCTACTTCGAAGGGCCCCACAGGCCAATCTCGCCGCCCCACCCCCTTTGATCAAATTCTTTTGCTCCGCCACTGTGTCAGGATCGATGTTGGCTTGTTTTGTGTTTGTAAAGAAGTCACTTTGTCGATCTGACGTTTAGAACACCCCCTGATTTGGTAAAAAGTATTGTTAAGGAAATAATAGGTCCCTAGGTTTGCTACCAAACTACACTTTCCCACAATAATAGCCCCTTATGGCAGAGGTGTGCAACTTTTTCGAACACAGGGCCAAATCATGTTGCTGTGACCATCTGAGGGGCCGCAGTGGAACAGAGAGGTGTGTATGAGGGTAGTGTCTTACCATCACCCTCCCCTTCCCCACCCCTCCCCATTAGAGTGGCCAATGTGCCCATCGAAGCAGACCCACATGCGCTCGAATAATATTGTGGTATGAGCCTTCTAAGTGTTGGCGAAACTTGCCCCGTGTGGTTACATCTCTATTTTGTCGACATAAATGTTAATTCAGATTTAGATTGCGTTTTTCAAGTGCACTTACGTCAAGTGTAAGTTGCGGTCAAATGACAAGACGTACCAGGGCCGAAAATAGGGCAAATCAAAATTGTTTCGAGGGCCGCACAGGATGAGGCCCGGACCGCATATAGCCCACGGGCCGCAGGTTGCACACCCCAGCCTTGTGGAGTAATTAGTCATATCTGTGTGTTGTAGGTAAACTATTACTTTCATTGAATTTTGAGGGCAACTTTCTGACAGGTCCAACAAGTGGCTGTCAGCAGAATTCTGTTTTTTTTTCAGTGCAAAGATAATGAATTGTTAGCTTATGGTCATATGTCAAAATACGGTGGGAAGCAGGAGGTCAGCAGTTTTGGTCAGTCTGCAAGGGTGGCAGTCATAACTTTCAACCAATCAAGTAAGTTTTGGTAACCTTGCATTACTGAATATTCGATTACAATTTAGTACCCGTCTTTTATTGGTTATGTTTGGGTGGGCACTCTCTAAGTAATAGCGAGGATTAGTTCAAAAGAACTTGTCTGAAAACCATTGTCAGGCAGAGCATGGGTAACTTCCCGACTCAAACCTGCCCATCCTTACATCATCGCTTTACACTGCTTTTCCATATTAGTTTTGCTTTGAATAAATCCTGGAAAACCAAAACAGTAAGTTTTAATCATTTTTACAATATTTTTTTTTGTCTGTTTAGAGGTTAATGAAACTTGGAATAGTTTGGAAACTTTATCATGCCAGCAGCCATGAAGCACGAGGATGGAACAACCTGACAGTGTCTTGAAGAGAACTTTTTAAGAACGATGATTAACATACAGAATCCCATGGAGATGCAGAAAACTGCAATAGTAACCATATGGGCAGATATATTTACCAGCCAAACATCACCTCCTCCCATGCCCTTGGAAAGCACAAAAGGAACACGATTCTCATAACAGAAATAAAGAATGTGTGAAAAGACAGTACAACTGTTGCATACACAAGAATTATTTTATTATGCATGGGTACAAATACTCAAACAATAGCAGCATAACTTACAGTATAGGTTCAGTTGAATAACCAGCTTCTCAGCTTGTAAATACCTAAATACATTCTATGGTGCGGCAAGGAGATGTCATTTATTAAAGTAGTGACAATTGTAACCAGCTGAAAAAAAATTTGGAAGGGCTGGATATTTCTTTGAAGGGGCAGATTTTTTTGTGGAGGAGTGAGCTTTTTCAGATGTCTACCATAGTGGTCCTCTACTGATATCACAGATTTCAAATAAATGGTGGTGGTGGGGAAGGGGGCATACACAAAAGTTTTAAATTAAGTTTTAGAAAAATGGCCCCCAAGGGCACCTCCCCATTGGGCTAGATCAGCACCTCGTGGTAGCAAAATGTGATAAGAGTGCAAGGCTTCTATGTCACTGGTATCTTTGTAAAATAGGATGTCATGTAGTTTTTGATGTAATGGGGGATAAGGGTGTTTTAGTTGGTAAATATAGCCAAGTTTAACAGTCAGCAGAAAATGATGCAATTAACTTTGCAACTGAACTGTCCAATATCGTCTTCATCTGAGTATTATCTACTGGTTTCTCATCTAGACAAACCTTCTTGACTGAAAATTATACAAGCAATACATTTAAATTGACTTCTTGCAAATTCTGATTATAAAACAAAAAAGGTTTCCTAGTGTCCCTCCAAAGTGGCAACAAGTAAACACTGCACATCAAGATGACTGATGCCCTACTGCCCCAGCCAGTATCTGTTACATAATACTAATAGACACCTTAACCTTTAACACTGGTACATTTATTGTAAGCTATCTTCCCCTCTTGATCAAGATGCTTCACATTACATATATCTGTAATTGTATTATGTCATACCAAACTGGATACTGCCATTGTGCTTGGTGCTCAGCATAAGCAATGGAGTAGGGAAAACAAGCCAGTGAGCCACAACTGGAAAAAAGGCCGTGGCTGGCTCGACTTAAACCAATTGGTTAGAAACTGGGCTGTAAAACTTCATCTAACTAACTAACTAACTGATGGGCACATCCAATTTGTGGAGACATGAAGTTATTTGGAAGACGAATTATTTAAATTGCATGCACACCAGAGCATGCAAAATTACAGCAGTCTACAAGTAATAATAACAGAACAATAAAGCTATGACCAAATTTATAATATAACAATTTGCTACAATTTCTTCCAGTGTCAACACACAGACTGGTTCAATAGGCACTTCACATTTATAGACATGATACGCAGCACTGTCCACTATTTTCATTGAAAAGGACACATAAAATGAAAATAAAGTCCATTTATAACTGAAAAATTATTTGAAAGCTTGGTTATTCTTAAGTTAACTAAAGAACACTAGTTATCCCTGCCCACTAGGAATGACATCAACCACATCACTATATATACGGCAAATCTGGATAAGTTTAAAAATGTGGGAAATATGTACAGATATACAGTATGGCATAACTAAAGCAAAATATTTAAAATATGATAAAATATTATATCTTACATTAACAGACTACATGCAAGTAGTCAATATAATCCACTGTGCCCTGAAAGTGGTCAGTCAAACCTATCTTACCGTCTGAAAATAAAGTCAAGCCATAAAAAACCTTCCTGACAAAGACAAAACTCAAAAAGAAAAATTGTTTTACTGAACATACAAGAAAATATTCACATCTGAGTATGGAGGAATATCAACATCTAAGTAGGGATTGACATTTGAGTTTGGAAAACCGCAGTTAGAGTTGTCTGATGGTGTCATCCAGGGACAACATGCCAAACATATCACCCCAAACATATCTCTAGGGTACCTGAATAAGTGACTGCTCTTTATTTAAATCAGTTGATGAATGATGACCTGTGCAAAATAGTGAAATGTGATGTAATGAAGCCACATTCTTTCTCACACAACCTGTAGATACTGAGCCACTTGAGCAAGTCCAAACTTTTACACACAAGGCTATAGGAGACAGCTGTATTGGTAAGTCTACTCATGCACGAATGGTAGCAACAATTTACGCACTGGACGTTAGCGCAATATGCTCTGTCCATATATATATATATATATATGAGTCTGTGAATGAAGCCCAGTGCATTGCAGACATGAAGTCAGATTGCAGTATGATTAAAAGTTACACACACTAGTGAACTATGCAGCATATTGACTAGGAGAATTTAAAACTCGGTACAGACTAGCTTTGTATGCAGTTTGCATTTAGACAGGTTTTTTTGGGGGGGGGGGAAGGGGCTAGACATAAATTTTGTTGAGAGAATTGTAACAGTCTGAAATGAGCTATTGCCCTTTGTTCACCCATAATACACTACTTGTTCACCCAAACCACTCAAAGGCACCTTGTTTTCAACATGTGCAGTTCAGGTACTACCATGCAATAATAGGTTCTAGAAACTACCATTGCTATAGGCTGGCAAATGAAAACAGTGAAACTTGGCTAATAAAACAGGAATGTATAAGTTGAACAAATCTCCTTGCATTGAGAAAAATTTCATCAATATATGAAACTTGTGTGTAGAAATATATAAACAAGAAATCATTTGTTCCAATGTATGAAAGCATACCAATATCTACGGCAGTGATAACTTTTCTCACAGTAGCCTCTCTCAGTCTGCTCCAACTAACCCCTGACTACTGTATCCCCCAAGCTCACCCCTATCCCTTGTAATAATCTCTACATATCTCAATTTTCCTAAATATTGCCACAAGTGTGGAAATACTGTTGCATCAAGTTCTGTTCTATGTAACTGTATTTACTACACTCCAGACAAGAACAGCTGATCGTTTCAAAACAAGGATGTTATGTCCTAACAATACCACTAAAAATATCTGTGAGAGCTGAGATGAGCTAATCTCTATGCAGAAACCTATGATGAAGGAAACTGGGTGGTTTTTTAACACAGCTTCTGTTTAATGCCGTATTGCAAATACCAAGCTAGTCACTGTGATCACTGGACAGATATTATTTGTAACATCAAAATAACACTGACTGACAAACTGTAACAATGCCAGCATTCAACAACACCTGTTCTGCATTTTACATACACAGATATTCAGATGTGTTCCAGACAAAACCTGCATATAAAGTAACATTTACACATAAGCTTCAAATAACATACTCCTGTCTGTATGACATGGGAATTAAAGTAACAATACCATTTCATACAACATAAACTACCTCTTGCCAACAAAGCTCAAGTGTGAAGCTAAGCTACAATTAGTAAGATATGAATTGATCATAATTATTAGTACACTGAATAGCAAACATCAAATTTTGTAATTACCTAATTCACTGTCATAGCGAGATTAATCTTCAGCCGCACATTCTTGACAATGACTCATACTTTTTACACCTCAGTAGCATTCATCTTTCTTAATATGACAAACAGCCCACACAAGTAATGAAATATTTACCATGATTTATTCAACATTTTGTGAAAATAGTTCAATTGCATTGTTGCATGTCCTGTTGCAGATTGGTTTCACATGAATGAGATTGGTAAAAGGTCTCATTCTGTCTTTGTGGAAAGTGACACCACTCTCAGAAGACGGGTGTCCATGTGATGGTAGGGACTAGCTTCTGCTAAACACTGACTGTTATTAAATTTGCAGAAGATAGAAATGACAGCCCTGAATGTCTGGCCTCTTTTTGAGTTGATAAGATCCAGTAGCTATAGCAACATCAAAATCACCATTAACTCAGGTTTGAGAATCTAAGAAATTGTAATGCTTACCACCTATTTACATTTATATAATCCCCACTTAATAATATCCACAAAACTTTCAATTTTAGGAAGAGAGAAATCAGAGTCCATACTGCATATTACACTTCTGACAATGTGAAAAGTGAGAAGAGGACTGGGGACAATGCCCTCCACTATTATTTCTTGTAAGTGGTGATTCCATATGTAAACATGAGGTAAGGAGGAACAAAGGTGTTTAACTCTACATGATGTTACAACTACAATAGTAAATACTTCAATACTAAGCTTGACTATAATGATGAAAATGTTTCATCTTTGGCAGATACCTAGCTTTCTTCACCAAAGTAAATTCTATCAAAAGATACAAAACAAAGGCTTACATTTATTGGAGGCATGCTCTTCTGAACAAAAGAAGCTTTCCTGAAAACATGCCCCCATCCCACAGCCCAACTATTTTTTTTAGTAACTACACACAAATCCACATGTCCAAGTCATTGGCACATGGATACAAGAATACGCTATGGTTTGCTTGTTTAGTCTCAAAGTATTTCGATCATGTCATGCACCTTCAAAAATTATACAGGCTTTAATATTAGATGATTCTTAAATATTACATTAAAATAAAAGGAGTGTGCCTATAAACCATACACTAGATGTAAATGTTGGCTTCTATTTCTGTCCCTTCAAATCATTATTGCACCATCTTTTCTATTTTCTTTGCGTCAACCGCTAACCCTGCCCTGACCTCCATTTCTCATCATCCTCCTTCCTTGCATCTGGTAGAATCTGGTTCCTGACCCCACCTAAAATGCTAGAAGAGGCCTCTGTGGCAAGAATAAATGGTCTGATCATGGATGGTGGCACCTGCCTAATAAATCCACCCACTGCCCCTGTAACACCCTTCTGCTGATATTCTTCCCAAGCTGTTTGATAAATTGCATTAGCAGTATCATAAGTTCCCTGAAATGAAAAGAAAATGAAATTATAAATTTTAAGGCATCATGATAACTTTTTTCAACAATTTGTCTGCTGCGTTGGAAAGGCAAGCAGTGTCCCTAGAAGAAGGAAAAACTCATGCCAAGGCACGTGGTAGCTTCTATTTACAAGAAACTCATGGCATAGTGAGGTATTCAATTTTATAATGTTGTAGTAATATTTGTTAAAACATGGAAATATTTGAAATGAAGACAAAACAGTGGAACATTATGTTGGAAGAGATTGTACTTAGAACATATGCTGAAATATTTGAATTGAAGGACTGATTATACATGTGCTAAAAATGTTTGTAAATATTCTTTTATATTCACAAATATTTCAGCCTATTTCGGAGTTAAAAAAATATCAGGTAAACATCAGTACAGTATTCCAATTGGCACCTTGAAAGAAGCAGTTGATTTCAATGTTTCCTATTTTTTAACCCAACAAAAATAAAAAAAAACCATCCATTACCTCTCTAAGTAGATTAAATGCATTTGTCATTCCCTCTCTGATGTCAATTGGCTGCCTTGATAACCTTGGCTGCACAAAGGGTGCAGCAGTTATACTCCTCCTTGCTACTCCAGGTCCTGGGGTTAGCAAGTCGTAAGTCATCTCTGCTACTGACTGGAAACAAATTTAAAGGCAAAGGTTCAGAATTCAGAAAGATATACAGAAATCAGGAGAAATTTTTCCATGTCATGCAATAGAGAGAACCTTCATATCTAATTGGTTGTCAAGGTATCACTATCTCTTTGGTTGTCAAGGTATCTCTATTTTTACGGACCATAAAAGAACCCCATTTTGCACACCTGCAGACTTGTGAAGCCTATTATGATGTCATATATGGCATCTTTGTGAAAAGCAGGAAATGTCAGGACTTTTAAGTTACATTTGCTGTCTGTCATAGGTCAGTGTTCAAATGTACATCTCTCAAAACCTAAGAAAGATAATGTTTAACTGTCTGTGCTGCCTGACCAACTTCCAATACTCTTTCTTTTGATCATAATGACATGATACACTTCTGACTCCTTGGAAAGAAATTTCCTTTTGAAATTCATCTTGCTCGTAAGTCTCAACAACTAAAACCAAAAGACAAAAAAAAAAAAAACAAAAAAAAAAACAACAAACGAACAAATCAACAACCCCCAGATGGAGTTACATCCAAACAGGGATATCCATCAGAACATGATCAACTGCTCAGCCTTCAGCCATTTTGATTAAATTTGTCATGTGTATTTCCATTCCAGATTAGCTGTAAAGAAGAGATGTCTACATGTGATCAGCAGTCAACCAGCTGAGATTTATGTAATTTGTCTTGCATAAAGGATGTTCTCTTGCTTTCTGTCGATCAAAAACAGTAACATAAGAAATTGTTCTTTCCAGAGAAAATGAGCTGAATGTTTCAACAACATTGTAAAACTCCAAAAATAAGTTTTATAGAAAGATATTGAAACTATGCTACTGTTAGAATAAATTGCAAAATATTTCTGTTTTAATGAGAAATCTCACCTGAAGCATTCTAACCATCCTATTGGTTAGTTCCACAGCTGCCATGGTTGTTGATGTACCCAATGAGTTAGCTCCTCTCTGGAACCCTCTGATAATACGTCCATCTCTTTGGTACTGTTCCACAGGTAGTCGGACAACGTCAAACAACCCAGCAACTGCCAATGATTCAAAATATACTAGATGATTGAGAATATATAAATGAATTTATAATTTTAGATTACTATGATTGAAAAAAGCATGAAAAAAATGTGTATGGCCTAGACATGAAAATGGCAGGACACAAAAGTACCTCCACAGGCAATTTTTTGGATAAGGCTAATACAAACAAAAGTATAAACATCAAACCTCATGTATGAACACTTATTTCAAAAAATATACATTTTGACTTAAATTACTGCAGTGTTAAAGGGCAGCAAATGAAAGGAATGTTTGCAGCCAGAATATTACAATGGCAGGAGATGTAAGTACTTCCCTAGGTAAGTCTCTGGGTAAGGCTACAGAGACATACTCTTTCATTACACCTCATGTACAGAAAAGAACTGTATTATTAATTTAAAGCATAGTGGCTTGAATACGAAAATGCTAGAGGATGTGCTGCATTAAATATTAAGAATAATCTTATGGATTGCTGCATACTCCAACAAAACTTTGCAAGGCTTGATAGTATTCATACAGAAATGGAAGTTGTACACTGACACTAAAATCACTTGAGGATTGGCACTATGCAGTAGCTCCTCCCACTCATGCATATCCATATCCTCAGACTGGGTAGGATTTATACTTTTGACTGGGACCATAAAAGACTGACCACAGATACACCATCAATCCCATGTATTAGACTCTGATGAAATTTTTCAACTTACATAATTCAACAAAAGAATGCATTGGTCCCACACCACCAAGAATACTAGAGTACTGATTCCGCTGAATGTCTGAGGTCCATTCATTCACAGCAAACTGAATGAGTTTGTCCACACCAAGTAATCTGATATGACAAAGAAATACATTTGTGAAATATGTTGCACAAACTTTCAACCTTTACTATGAATCATCTTTCAAAATATGCTGTTGACACAAGTGAGACATTAAAAGACCTTGTCCATATAATGTTACAGAGCAGGAGGTGCTCCCTTATTTGGAGACGAGCGCATATCATTAACAAATGCAGACAGGTGATTTGTGTACTGGTCAAATATGCGTGCAATTCTACAGCACAAGCATGTGAAGTATACGTTGTGTGTGCAGTGTGCTTCATTATGTTGCCTCCTAAATGATATTATGTGACTTCAATGCAAAAGGTCTATTACACATTTCACGGAAATGCTACAATTATGGTTTCACATTGTAATTAACTCTTGTTTTGTAAGGCACTGTCATCACTGCATACTACCTCATCACAAAGGATCTAATGAAGAACTTTCGGCTGCAGAACATGGCAAATCATAAATCACATAAAATCATTACTACAACAAATTTATGACAAAAGGCACAGAGGCCAATGATCTTGTGTGTATGTAAAGCACGCTGGTTATTGATAATTCACAATGTTAGTTCACAGTGGCAACAACAAAACCTAGGAAATTATCACACAAAAGTGTGGTCTGCAAAATGTGTATGCACATGATGACAAAGGCTACCAACTGTACTGCAATGGCTTCTGAAAGAACTTCTCAGGCAAAACTTTAGATGCGGGAAAGGGGGGTATTCTGAACCACATTTATATTAAATAAAGTCAAGACTTTTTTTTAACATATTTGCAAAGACAAAGGTTATTGTAGCATTCTATCTGTAACAAGTTCATCTGACTTCCATACTCACCCTTGCCTGTTGTGTAACCTTCTTAGAAAGAATTCTGACTTATTAAGCTGTCCAAGACCAGCCAGAATGCCAACAAAGGTACCCTGAATAATAGAAACAAAATGATTATTCCACTAGACCATTGCAACATAAAATGTGGCTCATTGTTTTAATTTTCCTTTGAGGAAAATCAATGACTATGTTGTGACTGTATAAAGTAAATTTTTTTTTTTAATCAATGATGCAAGTCTCTGTAAGAAAGGTAAACTTACCTGTTCCATTTGAAGTCGTTTCCCCTCATAGTCTAATTTTATTGGCACATCTGGGGAAAAGACGAATGACCTGTGAAAAGAAATTTCCAGAGGGTTAAAGGTCTGGTGACATGAAAATGACAAAGTGTGATATTTGGTGAAATACACATGAAAAACCTAGAAAATAGCCACAATTCTCATCAAAATCCACCAAATATTGACCATTTAAGAGGATACTTCTTATTCTCACTTATTCATGAATAAACATGAGGTAAATATGCATATTTGTGACATGGAAAGAGTGACTCACAAAATATGTGTAACATATTTCTTGTTTTTCCAATCTTCATTTCAAGGACAGTTGTAACAGAATTAAAATGGCAACATAAATCTACCTTTACCTTTTTCTTTCAGCTTGTTAAAATGTTTCCTACTTTTTCTTACACTTTACCTGAAAAAGACGGGTGCAAGTTGACCTTCTTTGTGAGTGGATCTTGAGGATTTGGGAGACTGAGCTTGGACTTTTGGTTTACCAGGGGTAATGGTAGGGTCAGGAGCTGCATGTTTGGTTACCTTAGGTGAGGCAGGAGGGAGTTTCTCTGATGGCTGTGATGAGACATCTGTCAAAGGTAAGGGAAACTTAAATGTGAACACAGTTGCAAAACTGTAGTACCTGAGTATGTCTGCTAGAACTACAGTATGAGACCTGCAACCACTCAGCTATATACCTGGAGGATGCACATCAGTGTGGAATATGCCTCGAAATTGAAGCAAAAATCGGGGGTCATGTGATGTAGGTTAGCTTACTCAAGTCGATTAGGCTGTATGAGACTTGTACTGTTGTCTGCTAACTGCATTGCATTAACAATAGGCTAACTGTATACAACACATGCAGTTTTAATGTAATGTTATAACAGCCTGTGCATGTATAAAAATCTTGGCTAGCCTGCAGCAATATCTCTTGGCATGATTATTCACAGTTTCTTCTGCCTGAGTACTCACAGGGTGTTTCAACTGACTGTCTATAATATTAGGCCTACATCATGGAAATCTTGATGAAGTTACTACACCA
Source organism: Holothuria glaberrima (assembly GCA_009936505.3). Taxonomy (NCBI): domain Eukaryota; kingdom Metazoa; phylum Echinodermata; class Holothuroidea; order Aspidochirotida; family Holothuriidae; genus Holothuria; species Holothuria glaberrima. Next base: position 5,427 of record WURT03663085.1, on the reverse strand, counting down.
AGTATATATGGTAGTCACACAATATGAAAGTAGAAATCTAACGGGGCTACTCTAAGAGAAAATAATTCTTCTCAGCCAAAAAAAAAAAATTTTAGGAGTGATATCTTTCTGGGTGGCAAGTCTTGTGGCAAGGTGTTCTTTCTGGCTTTTTGAAATTTCTCATGTTAGATTTTGGGGGTACTACTTCTTCAAATTTTAGCCTAAGCTGACTTTGTGCATGGAACCTTTCAGGCCACTCACACATTGTGCATAAGCATATGGCCTTCTGTACTTGTATCCCTGCAGTATAGAACCTGTCTGTAAACAACAGTTCAGTTGTCCTCTGCGGTTATATCACTAGCCTAAAAGTACACTATGTACCATACTCACTCCACTATACAGTTGTTACTGTAGTGAACTGAGGAGTAAAGCCAACCTAGCTACATCACAGGACCATCTATGAAGGCTTCAAAACATTGTGGAATGATCCTTCCTAGCATATAGGTCAGTGCCCTTAACTTATACACTGTCATACAATCTTTCTTATCAGAGGCATTGTAAAGAAGTGATTAAAGATGGCAAGTTCTGCTGGTTGCTTGAACTCATAACCATATGTTTATGTTCTCATCCTTATCCATGACACTACATTAGATGGAAGCTGGAGCATGCCAATACCTTGTATCTTGTCATTTATGCACTACTTAACTGTCTTGTCTGGCTGCTACCATATAACAACTAGAGCTGGGGAAGGGGGAGAGGGGGAACAGGGGAATGGAGTCTTGCAGGCAAAAGTTTCATCGCCATTCCAGTGACAAAATTAGAAATTTTACTTTTCCAATTGATATTACTGTATACCATGTACATGGGTCGATGAGCCAAATTCCACAAAATTGTTGGAGATTAGTCCTTCCTCCATAATGGGTATTATAAACACTTTAAGAAGACAAACTTTTAGACAAATTCTGTAAGGATCTACTAAATGTATCAAAAGGGCTTTAAAAACTACCATACGACCCTGTAAAAGCCACAGATAATTTGCTTCCAGCCACCATTTGCCTATCTGAGGACAAAAGGGACCGTCTATCGCTATTTACAGTTGACAAAGGGCACTGTATGACACAAGTACGGCAGTTTTACATGAGGTATAGGGAAAACAGTTACTTTTAAAGCATATGAGAGATACAAAGTGATGTAACTGCAGTAATTATTATTTTCCTGTTCAATCTTTGTATGCAAGTCTTTATTTTTTCACCTTCAGGATTAGTCATTTCATTTCTAATGTGATAAAAGGCAGTCCTTTTCAAGAGAAAGCACTCATGAAAGTAACAAATACACAGATCACAAAATTTCTCATCCATGCCTTAAACAGAGTAAATATATCAAGCAAATACCCCTCAAACCAGTCACACTACCACTATTTACCTGAAACAGAGTCTTGCTGCAATGAATATATCTCCTTGAAGAAATCAATCAGGAAGAACAGGGCATCCTTGAAACAGAAAAGAGAGAAAGAAGACTACTCAGCAAAATGGCAAAATAAGACATTTGTGCAGTCTTACAAGTCTGAGAATTAATTTTACCATTTGTCTAGGTGAAGTTCTCTAATCTGATGCCTTAGATGATATGATTCTCAATGAAGTCACAGCTCAAACTTGCATTTCTTTGTGATGGCATGATACCTGCTACAGTAGGCTAAGATAAACAGGCTTCTCTCTAACTAAGGTGCTAAATCTTTACATGGAGGAGGGTTAGGTGAAAGACCCATGTATACTTTTTCAAAATATTATAAATGATACAATTTTAAACAAATTTCTCATTTTTCAAAGTATGCTGGGGGGGGTATGAAGAAAGTTCACATTGTACCCTTGTGGGATAAAAAAGGATGACCCTCACATCTGACCATCCACTCTATAATGTACCCTATCTGGCTAACTCTAGTTAATTCTAACCAATTCAATACGTTCAAAGTGGTGCCATGTGTGGAGTGTTAAAGTACTGTTGTCGTAAATAGGAAGCTTGTTAGATTATCTTAGAGAGACTTGGCTTATACATAGTTGAGCCAATCAATGTCACATAATATAGATTCTTCTTTTGTGCAATGATTGAACCTCCATTGATAAACAAGTCATGATTCTGTGCTACGTTCTCATATTATTTCTTTTCTTTTCATTGAATTTCAGAGGTCTGATCTCTTGATGTGCATATAGGCATCTAGTTTCTATAACAATCTGCAACACTTTTTCTGATGGTATTTTAGAGAAGAGATGATAACAACCACAACTGAAAAGATTCACCATATTAATGGTAAAGTCATTGGATAAGGAGAAACTTAACCTGATCAATGTCAACCTCACTGACTGGGAAGAAACCTCACCTAATATTTTAACCTCATCAACTGAGGATAATAATCACCTGATCACTGTTGACCTCATCAACTGAAGATAAAACTCACCTGATAAATGTTAACCTTATCAACTGAAGATAAAGCTCACCTGATCAATGTTAAACCTCATTGGCTGCAGTGAAACTCGCAGACAGCATTCTTGAGTTGGTATGGAGACTTCTGGGCGAATGTGCACTGCACGAACAGACACCTAAAATTAATGATTTCCATGAAAGGAAAACAAAAAGTCATTATCCATGGACTATATGAAAAGTAATGACAACATATTACTCATTTCAAATGAATTTAGAATAATGTTTTGTGTAAGAGAAAAAGAAAACATGTAGACCTGTATGTATTTGGAGAAATGCACAACCATGCATTTTGTATTATGCTGTAGCTCAACTGCAATTTCCTCACATACAGTTACTGTTATGTAGTTTCATTAGGGATCCAAACAAAGGAGTCATGGACAGTCATGATCTAGCACCTTCATTGCTGTAGATGTAATGGTCCAAGCTACAGCATATAACAGTTGCCTAGCTTGCAAAAGCTTTTTTAATGTTTGTGTGCACAAACTGTAAGTATTCTGCTGACAAAAATGAAGTGCAATTTATATTCAAATTTGTAAGACCCATCAAATAATGTTTCCTATGGCAATATATATCAAACAAAAACAAAACGGCTATGGAAAAGCATTGGTATGGATTTCACCATCTGTCCCTTTGTGATCTCAAATGACATTTGACATCAAAACAAAGTACACTTACGGTGACCCATCATCCACTTCCACTGAACACTGGCCGACTTCAATAAGAGTCTGACACAATCCCTAATATTTAAAAGCTTTTAATTGCTTGATTCTACTATTTGACCCTAAATGACCTACAACCTTCTCCAAAGTACAACTTTGATGACCCATCATCATCATCATCTACTGGATACTCTTGACAACTTTTATAAGATTCAGACACAAACCATAGAAGTTGAAGGCTACTGCATAATTCCATTATTTAACCAGTTTATGACCCCAGATGACCTTCTGCCTTATTTAGAAGTGCAACTATGATGACCTATCATCTACTGACCACTCTGGCCAACTTTACTAAGATTCAGATTTCACCAATAGTAGTTAAAAAGCTTTTCCAGGATTACAGTGTTTGACCTTCCTATGACCCCAAATGACATTTGATATACTTCAAAAGGACAACTGTCATGAACTCTCATCTACTATACACTCTGGCTACATTTGAAAAAATCTGCAGATAACTCCAAGGAGTCAAAATTTTGAGTGATTTCACTCTTTGACCTCTCAAGACTCCAAATGACCTTTGACGGACATGAACTACAATGTCCAAGAAAAATTAGAAGTAGGATGAAGGCCTTAAAAGGAGGAGAAGGTAGGAAAAGTAGGAGTCACTTGAGAGCCTATATTTTGCACCAAGGTTCAATTTTGGGGACATGCTATAACTGTAAAGTACAACCTGAAGGGAGACTTTCATCCAGTACAGATGTTGCTACTGGAGGAGAAGGGTAATTCATAGAGTGTCACATTCAGCAACCCCCACATTAAAGTATACTGCAACTCTGAAAATCTAGTGATATTAACAAAAGACCAACCATGCTAGCATTAGACCTCTTTGGTATCTTTCCTGATGAAAACTGATACAGAAACTTGTTGATATGAGATTCTGCCAGCTTGTCTCTGACCTCAATGTCATTTATCAGGAGGACCTGTCGTGATGCATGTGTAGTGAACTGCGGGTACATTTCATGCCTGAATTGAAGCTGCAGAAATAAGTTACAACAGAGAATCATTTATTGTTATGACACATATTTCCACAGAATCAAGGTTTTTCCTAATTACAGTTAAAAAAAAGAGGGAAACTACTTCACTTTTGTTAATTTAAAAATAGCTAATGGTCCAAAACAAGAGATTTTCCATTTGATGGACATTGTCTTCTATCTGAGTGAACTTTCTTTCCACACTTTTAAGCATAGGGGTAGGAAGCTGTTCAAGACTGGGAGCTGAACCTTGTTTCAGATCACCGTCCTGGGGAGGGGTGTCCCCCTCCCCTTTAGAAAATTTTTGGATATTTGAGAGACCTTAGATGCAATATGGTACATCATTTTGGACAAATTTTAAGGTAAATTACTGCAAATTTTTGACATTTTTTAACAGAAAATTTTTGACAATTATTTTGGAAAATTTTTGGATATTTGAGGGACCTTCGATGCAATTTGATGCATCATTTTGGACAAATTTTAAGGTAAATTACTGCAAATTTTTGACATTTTTAATAGGAGATTTTCGACCTTTCTCTTAGAAAATTTTTGGATATTTGAGGGACCTTAGGTGCAATTTGGTGTATCATTCTGGACCAATTTTAATGTAAATTACTGCAAATTTTTGATATTTTTTACAAGAGAAACAAATAAGAGGTTTTTGTCCTTGGAAAGTGGAGGGCTGAAGCATACTTCCAACCCCCACAATTTTTGCTGGGGGCTGTTGCCCCCCAGCCCCCCACTTCCTATGCCCTTGCTTTTAAGATACTGAAATTCAAGACTTCTCTAAGCCTTTTTCACTACGAAAATAATCTTTTTCAAATCTTGTGAAAACAAATCATCTTGGAAAACAAGAAAAACTGCCCTAGTTTTATACATTCACCTTTGATGGAAACATGTAGCAACGTGATCCCAAATACAGTATCAGATTGTCAGTTTTCTGCATCATTTGGGCAATAATCCAATTAAAACACTCAGAGTTCAAGGTTTTCAAGAGCATACAAAATTTCCAGACTTTTTGAACACTTTTCCTGTCTTCCCTATTCTGTCTCACAATAAAACTTCAGTGATCAGATCAGAGGAAGAAGTTTGTCTTAAATATCCATTATAGAAGAAAACTAGTACAAATAAATTAATGCCAACTTTATAAAGAGATAAAACACCAATTTTTATTAAAACAAACTTAAAAATAATTCCAAAAATAACCAGAAAGCCCAAAGGCTTCGTGATTCCTTGCCATAGAAAATGTTGGGATTTTCTTGGGAATTCTTGGGAAATTT